>JAQZBX010103566.1:0-11041 GCA_029593785.1 Cabassous unicinctus | reverse complement strand
AATGTAAGCAATGAGGGCTATAAATTTCCCTCTCATGACTGCTTTTGCTGCATCGCATAGGTTCTGCTATGTTGTGTTCTTATTCATTTGTTTCAAAATATTTATTGATTTCTCTTGAAATTTCTTCTTTGACCCACTGAATATTTGAGTGTCTTGTTTAATCTCCATATATTTTTGAGTTTTCTGTTTTTCCACATCTTGCTGATTTCCAACTTTATTCCATTATAATCAGAGAAAGAGCTTTACATAATTTTGATCTTGTTGAATTTATTGAGATCTGCCTTGGGACCAAACATATCGTATATCCTGGAGAATGACCCATGAGCACTTGAAAATAATGTATATACTGTTTTGCAGTGCAATGTTCTGTAAATGTGTATTAGGTTTTGTCCATTTATTATATTGTTCAAGCTCTCTTTTTCTTTATTGATTCTCTATGAAGATGCTGTATCCAATGCTGAAAGTGATGTATTGAATTCTCCAACTATTGTTGTAAAGAAATCTATTTCTCCCTTCAGTTTTGCCAGTGTTTGCCTCATGTATCTTGGGGCATCCTGGTTAGGTGCATATACACTTAAGATTGTTATTTCTTCTTGTTGAATTGCCCATTTTATTAACATATAATGTCCTACCTTGTTTCTAATAACAGTTTTTCTTTCAACATCTATTTAATATGATATTAGTATAGCTACTTCAACTTTAGTTTTTTTTTAAGTTTCTGCACGTGTGGAATGTCTTTTTCCAAACTTTCACTTTCAATCTATTGGTATCCTTGGGTCTAAGGTGAATCTCTTGTAGACAACATATAGATAACTCATATTTTCTTATCCCTTTTGCCAGTCTCTGTCTTTTGACTGGGGAGTTTAATGCATTAAAATTCAAAGTTATTACTGTAAAGGCAGTACTTATTTCACCCAAATTGGCCTTTGGGTTTTATCTGTCATATTTTATTTTCACCACTGTTTTTACACTTTTATTTACTTTTACTGATATATTCTTCATTTCTAGACTTTCTTCCAAGCCACTATCCCCTGTCTTTTGTTTTCAGGCTGTAGAATTCCTTTTAGAATTTCCTGCAAAGATGGTCTCTTAGATATAAACTTTCCTTGTTAAGGAATTTTGCATTTATATTCATTATAGTTATAGGTCTGTAATTTTCCTTTTTCATAGTATATTTATTTGGTATTTGGTATTTGGTATTAGGGTGATATTGGCTTCATAAAGTCACTTTTGTAGCATTCTTTCCTGCTGAGCAAGACCAGTATTAGGTTATCTTTGAATGACTGGTAGAATTCACCTCTGAAGCAATTTGGTCCTGGGCTTTTCATATTTGGAAAGTTTGATGAGTGCTTCAAAGTCTTTATTAGCAATTGGTTTGTTGAGGTCTTCTACTTCTTTTAGGATCACTGTAGGTTGTTCTTGTCTTTCTAGCTAGGAATTTGTCTAATTTGTCATCATTGCCTAGTTGTTTTTTGTTTTTGTTTTTGTTTTTGTTTTTTGCTTCAAGTTGTTCATAGCATTCTCTTATGATAGTTTTTATATCGGCATATCAGTAGTAATATCCCACTTCTCATTTCTGATTTCATTTATTTGCTCATTCTCTCTTTTCTTTGTCAATCTAGCTAAGGGTTTGTCAATTTTGTTGATCTTCTCAAAGAACCAACTTTTGGTTTTGTTGATTCTCTCTATAGCTTTTGTTCTCATTTTCATTTATTTCTGCTCTGATCTTGATTATTATTTCTTTCCTTCAGCTTAGATTGGGTTTGATTTGCTGTTCTTTTTTTAGTAACTCCTGGTGTGCAGTTAGGTCTTATATCTTAGCTCTTTCTTTCTTAATGTAAGCATTGAGGGCTATAAATTTCCCACTCAGACTTCCTTTGCTGTGTCTCATAGATTTTCATATGTTGTATTCTTATTTTCATTCATTTCAAGATACTTACTGAATTATCTTGCAATTTCTTCTTTCACCCACAGATTTTTTAAGACTGTGTTGTTCATTCTCCATATATTTATGAATTTTCCCTTTTTCATACATTAATGATTTTCAGTTTCATCCCATTATAATCAGTGAAAGTGTTATTTTATTGTTTCAATATTTTTAAATGTATTGAGACCTGCTTTGCAACCCACCATATGGTGTATCGTGGAGAATGATCAAAGAGCACTTTAAAAGAATGTGTATCCTGCTGTTTTGGGATGCAATGGTTTATAAATTCCTGTTAGTTCTAGTTCATTCATCATATTATTCAAGCACTCTGTTTCTTTCTTTGTTCTCTGTCCAGATATTCTATCCAATGCTGAAAGGGATGTATTGACATTTCCAACTATTACTATAGAGATTTCTATTTCACCCTTCATTATGCCAGTGTGTGCATTATGTAATTTGGGGTACCCAGGTTAGTTGCATAAATATTTATTATGGTTATTTCTTCCTGGTAAATTACTCCTTTTATTCATATATAATGACCTTCTTCATCCCTTATACCAGTATTTAAAATCTATTTTGTCTGATATTAGCAAAATTATTCTGGGTATGTATTGGTTGCTATTTTATATCTTTTCCAACTATTCCCTTTCAACCTGGTTATATTCTTATTTCTGAGATTAGTCTCTTGTGGACAGCATGTAGATAGCTCATATTTTTAATCCATTTTATCCATCTATGTCTTTTGATTGGGGAGTTCAAGCCACTAAAGTTCAGTGTTATTACTGTAAAGGCATTGCTTACTTCATCCATTTTATCCTTTGGTTTTCCATTGTCATATCTTATTATTGTCTGTCTTTTTATCTTTCTTTTTATCTTTTTATCTGTTAATTTTCATTTCTACACTCTTCTCCAAGTCTTTTCCCCTTATTTTTCCTTTCAGGCTGCAGCACTCCCTTTAGCATCTCTTGTAATTCTGATTTTTTGGTAACATACTCTCTCTGTTTTGTTTGTCCGTGAAGACTTTGAACTCACCCTCATTTCTGAAGGACAGTTTTTCCAGACACAGAATTCTTGACTGGCAGTTTTTCTCATTCAGTACCTTAAATACATTATACCACTTTCTTCTCACCTCCATGATGAGAAATGCACCCAGCTTGCAATTCCTTTAACTTTAACTGCTGTGGGAGTGTTCAGAACCACAGAGTAAGGTCCATTCAATTTTGGCTCTGATTGGGAGTGAGAAATGTTCTTCTACCAGGCTTTGATCAGAACCTGGTTTCCTGGTTTAACTTTAGGTAAATGTAACTCACAGTTGGGGCTAGGGAAGATTTTGTTCCCTAGCTCCTGGATAATTTGTTGAATTTTTCCTAGGTCAATAAAATATTTGGTGAGTTCCTGGGTCTTCTGATATAGTACAAGGTACTGGATGAGGAAAGTTTGCCAAAAGACCATTTTGAATGGGCTAAGCTGAAGCAGGTCATTTGGAGCTATACACAGACTCAACAAAGCAACAGGTAGATTGATGACCCAAGGTGATGTAGTTTTCTGGCAAACTTTGGCCAGAATTTGTTTCAGGGTACAGTTAGCTCTTTCTACTTTTGAGGATTGACATCTCCAGGAACTATGAAGTGATATTTAATTCTGAGGGTAGCCAATAAACCTTGGGTTATTTTGCTAATAAAGTCTAGTTCAGTGTCACTTTGGAGGGACTTAGGCAGTCCAAACTTGGAAATTATTTTCTTTATGAGGGCTTTAGCCACCTCATTTGCTGTTTCCCTTCTAGTGTGAACACTTCCACTCAACCAGTAAAAGTACGTTCCTATCAGTACTAAGAGGTACTTATATCACTGGCGAGACAGCATGTGGGTAATATCTATCTGCCATTCCTCCCCAGGGTATGATCCCTGCAGCTAGGTGGGAGATTTAAGTGAGGAGGTTTGTTAAGCCTCCCCTTGTTTGGGTTGTTAATTGAACATAAGGAGCAACTCTTGGTGACCTCCTTGATTGCTTTTGCAAGGCCCTGGCCCTCAAAAACCCATCTGGCTATACTGGTCAGGGTGTCCCTCCCTAGATAAGTGACTTGGTGAATTCCATGAAGGACTTCCACTGCACGCTCCTGGCAGGTAGACTTAAGCTTCCTTAACAAGCCACCCACTAGCATCCAGGTTGAGCCCTAGGCTGGCTGCTTTGGTCTGCTCATTCTGGATATACTCTGTAGCCTTAGGCAGTGGGACAAGTTCTAGAATAAGGGATAGGAGGGAGACCTTAACTTCTGCATCTGCTCGAGCATTTCCTCTAACTATAGTTGTGTCTGGTTTCTGGTGCCCTCAGCAATGCATAGCTGCTATTTATTGGGGCCACAGAACACCCTCTGGTAAGTCCAGGATTTCTTGCCTGTGCTTAATAGGTGACCCACTGTTGTAAGGAAGCTTTGTTCTTGCCACACAGTAGAGCGGATGTAGAGGATGGGGAATATGCTCTTGGTGTCTGCATAAGTGTTAGCTCTTTTCTCAGCTAACACTGTTAAGCCTTGGGTGAATACAATTAGCTCTGCCCTTTTGGCTGAGGTTCCAGGGGGAAGGCCTTGAGCTTCTATAGTTTCAAATTGAGAGACCACTGCATAACCGGTCTCTTTAATTCCTTCCTAATAAAATTGCTTCCATCTATGAATCATTCTAAGTCTGGGTTTGCTAGAGGTTCTTCCCAAAAGAACCTCTTCCTTCCTGCACCTCAGGGGTCTCTAGTAATTGAGCCTGGTATTTAATTACCAGCTACCTCTAAGCCATTTGTGGCCCCTGGCCTCTAGCATGTCTTTCATATGGTGTGAGTAAATACTGAGAGGCTGCCCCCACATTAATTTGGAGGCTTGCTCAGTTAAAAGGGTGGTTGTCCCCACTGCTTTCAGGCAAGTGTGTGGCCATCCCTGTACTGTGTTATCCAGGGATTTGGAGAAATAAGCTACTGGTTAAGAAATCTCATCCATATTCTGGACTAAGACTCCTAGAGCTACAACATTCTTCTCAGTTACATACAGAAAGAAAGGCTTATTTAGGTTAGGAATTCCTCGGACTGGAGGGGTAATTCAGGCTTGTTTTAAGTTATGGAAGGCAGTTTCCTGGTCTAGTCCCCATTCTAAGGATTGGTTATCAGCCCCTGCAATAACACTGTACAGTGGCTAGGCTATTTTGCCAAACCTGAGTATCCAGAGTCTACAGTAACCAGCCATTCCTAGGAAATCCTGCAGTTGTTTCTTTGTTTTAGACTGAGGAATATTAGTGTTGACTTCGACTCTTTCTAGGGAGAGAGCCCTTTCCCCTGGGATGAGAAGAAACCCTAAATAGGAGACTTTCTGCCGACAGATTTGTAACTTGGATGCTGACACTCTATAGCCCCTATCAGCTAGAAAATTAAGGACTAATTGTGTTGGCAACAGAAATTTCCTTGTTGGAATGCAAAGCAACAGATCATCCACATATTGTAAGAGGGAGCTCTGAGGCAAGTAGACATCAACTAGGTCCTGAGCTAATGCATTCCCAAAAACATGGGCGCTGTCTCAGAACCCTTGCAACAACATAGTCCCCATAAGCTAGACTGGAAGTTTAAAGTTGGACTCCTGCCTTTCAAAAGCAAAAAGGAATTGAGAGTCCAGGTAGAATGGAATGCTGAAAAAGGCATCTTTTATGTCAAGAACAGTAAACCAAGCCATCATTTCTAGGACCTAGTTTAGCAGACTATAGGTGTAGATATGACTGGATGGGTTGGTATAACAAAGCTATTAACTGCTCTTAAATCTTGAAACAGCCAATAAGTGCCATTGGGCTATTTTACAGGAAGAATGGGCACGTTACAAAGATATTGGCATGGGATTAGTTGGCCATTCTCCAAGAACTTTTAAATCATGGGATGTAGGCCTTAACAGCTTTCTCTGACTGTAGGGTTGGCTGGTATTATGAGCAATGGAAACTGGGGGAACCTGGAAGACCCATCTGGGTAACTCAGTTTCACAGACGATAGGATTTACTTTACTATTGATTTCCTGGGGTATGTGTGTTGATGTACCATCTAGTTCCTTATCTAGAAACATGACTTAACTTGAGGCTCCACATTCTTCTTTTGAGAGTGGGTTACAGGCATCTTAGAGCTTTTATTTATCCCTACTAGTTGGATGCATGCCCCCAGGGATAAAGAAAGTCCTATCCCAGTAAGGGCATAGGGCACTCAAGGACAATTAAAAATTGATGGCTTACTATTAGGTATACTATTTGAAACCAGAAAAGCTCAGTAGAGGGCTTAATTTTAGGGTTAAAATCAACACCCACTACCAGAAAGGTTTGGAAAGAGGGATGTTTGGAGTGACAGGTAAGAACTGAATGGGTAGCTCCCATATCAATTGAAAAGTTCATATTTTTACTTGCCATGTCAAAGCTCACTCAAGGCTCCTCTAGGTTGATATTCCATGAAGTTTTCCAAGGAGCCACTTTTTGACTGGGCCTTACCAGTCCTTCCTAGTCATTGCCATAAGAGCCCATTGTCATGATCCATCCCCTTTCAAGGTTCAGTGCACTCCAGAGACCAAAAGCCTGTTTTCCTGCATCGGGAGCAGGGGTTGGGGTCTCCCTGTGGGTTTGTAGTGGTTCAGGGCAGACTTTCTTCCAGTGGCCAAGGTTTCCACAGTTGAAGCAGGATCTCGATGCTTTGGAACTTGAGCCGGGGTGACCCGAGGTGGCAGGCCACTGTCTATTGTGACTGCTATAAAGTGAGGCTTCTGCTTGTCTCTCCTTACCTTCAACTCTTCCATGACCTTGTCACAGTGGTTGAAGAAAGAAAAAGATGATTCTAAGAGAATTTGTTGGGGTTTGGGGTCTTAGTGTTAGCTTTTGGAGGTTGTTTCTAATACCTGAAACTGACTGGACAAGAAAATAGGTTTTTAACATAATCTGTAGCTCTGGTGGGTTGAGATTAACCTGGATATACTTTCTCTTAGTTTCCACTCATCTCCCTTGGAACAGGGCAGGGTTTTCCTTTTCTTGCTGGGTTTTTTCTTGCAGCTTATTATACTTTACAGACTTGATGACCCACTTTATCATTCCTTCTAATAAACAGTCTATCATATGGTCTCGTTTCCTTAGGTCTGCTTGTTGCATTTGGAAGTCCAAGTTAGGGTCAGTATTTGGGATTGACATGGTCCCTACAAGATGTTGCTGAGGCTGTTGTGCTGCCACCTTATCAGCATGGCCCTGAGCCTCCTCCCAAATGCAGCATTTTTCTTCACGGTGCAGCATGTGTATATGATAACATGCATATCTCCCCATGTTAACTCAAAATTTAGAACCAAGTGCTGAAATTCCCCAGTAAATTTAGCTGGGTCCTCTGAAAATATCCACAACTGTTTATTACATTGAGATAAATCTCTCTGGGAGAAGGGAAAATGGAGTCTTATTAGTCTTATTGTTCCCATGCTTCCGATTGCTACTTCTCTTACGGGTAAAGACAGTTCTCAGGTCCCTTGGTAAGGTGAAAAGATGTTCCACTTCTAATGACACCTGCTGGACTAGCTATGAGCACATAAAGTAGGGATGTGGAGGCTGGAGATGAGTGCTAGGGTGTCTTAGTTTCAGGAACTTCAGGCTTAGGAACCTCAGACTTGGGGACCTCAGGCTTGGGGACCTCAGGCAGGCTTGGGGACTTCAGGTTCTGGAACTTCAGTCTCTGGGACCAGGTTGCAATGCAGGGGAGAACTGAGGAGTGGGTCATTTAAGATATCACCCTCCTTTTCAGGTTCTCTTTGTTCAGGTTCCTTTTCTTCTGGCTCATTTTTCTCTGGTTCTCTCTTTTCCAGATCTTTTTTCTTTGGCTCTTTCTTTAATGAGTCCTTTTTTTCTGGGGCTGGGTTCACTTCCTGAGCATAATACAACCTGCAAGACCCATTTAAACTTCTGTTCTGAGGCAGTGCCATAAAGAGTTGGACTTATGAAATCTCTGGTGGCTTCCCTTACCTTTTACACAGGAGGACTAACAGCTAGAAAGGGATAAAATTTAGAGTGCCATTGGCAGGCCATTGCTGGCGATTTTCAAGGCAGGATTGCAGCCATGCAGTATTACAGAAGAAGCTCAGTTTCTTTTTCCTCAACCCTTCGGTGGGCAAGCTTGTCCAGTTCTTGAGAAAACTCTCCAGTGGGGAGTCTGCTGGTATGATAGACAGCATGCCCATTATTCTAGGGGAAAATGGAGAATATTTTGTCAGCCAATCTGGTGTCTCCAGTTCTGGACCTGACTAAACCTTTAATTTAAACTCCAAGCCAAATCTCCCAAGTTCCTCAGGCCTTGGGAAATGTTTGGAGCTGCTGCTTTGGTTCTCAGTGTCCCAAGGACTCAGAGCTGTGCTATTGGGCATCCTCATGGCAAATTAGGTCTTTGGAGATGTCCATACCTGGGTTCTGGACTGAAGCAACCAAAACAAGTTAATTTTCCTAGAAAAGGTGCTGGCTTGCAACATTTCTTTTGGCATACTCTTGCAGAGGTCTTCAGAAGTGGTCTCATTTTATGGCCACTGCCAGGGAGTTTTGCAGTTAAACCAGACATTAACATTCCCTTAAAAAATATGTGGGTTTATTTCTGTACTCTCAGTTCTATTCCATTAATCCATATGTTTATCTTTAAACCAATGTCACACTAACCTGGTTACTTAGTACTTTGTACTTTGTACTTTGTACTAAATTTTGAAGTTGGGACATGGTTGATCATCCAGATTTTTTTCCTTTTCAAGATTGTTTTGGCTACTCTTGGTCCCTTGAATTCCTATGTGAATTTTAGCACCAGCTCATCAATTTCTGCAGAAAGTCAGGTGTAATTTTGATAGATATTACACTGAATCTATAGATCAGTTAAGTCTGTGATCTATGAACATAAGATGTTTATCCCATTTGTGTAGGTTTTATTTAATTTATTTCAATAATGTTTTGTAGTTTTAAGTGAATGAAGCTTTTAGTTATTTGGTTAAGTTTATTTTTAACTTTTTTTTTGATGCTGTAATAAATAGAATTGGCTTATTAATTTCACTTTCTAAATTTTCTCTATCAGTGTATAGAAATACAATTGATTTATTTTTTTATAAAAAGTCCATTAAGTAATTAAAGTTTAATTTTTCTGCCACTTGTCAGCAAACAGACTCGGGGAACTCAAGGCAATCTCAGGGCCTCTTGGGGGCTGAGAAGAAACAGAACTTCCCCATGCTACCAACTGTGGGACCAAAGCCTCACTAGAAAATGCATTTTAAGTTTCTAAGACATTCCAAAGCATCTCACATGCCCAAGTGAGGTACAGCAGTAGTTGAAAGATTAAAGGTGCTTCTAATTAAAAGGAGTTATGTATTGGCCTAAGAAAACAATACAAAAAGTGACAGCCATTATGAACTCACAGAAAGGGTCTGGTTGGCTTCTGGCAGACTCCTGCTCAACTCAGGCCACATGCCTGGTCAGGTCTCAAGCATGGTTTCACCTGTGACCCAGGTGCCTTGGATTTACATGACATGAGGGCTCAACTCTGCCACCTATGAAAATGGAGCCAGAAGTCTGGAGAGTCCAAGTTTATGTCCTGTGGGAGCCTATCCAGGAACTCATTAAAAATGGCAGAAGGGGAAATGGCAGACAACCAAAAGAGGGCACAGACAGGTTATGATTAAAGTTTAGACTCAGTAGTCCTCGCTGGGTGTTGGGGAGTGTTACCTGCCTCTAGAACTCCTGGCTGGCTCACAAAATGAAGTTGGGGGATGCTGGATTCCTTTAGGTTCTTGGCTATGTTACATAAAAGAATTTAAGAATATGCCAGTTTAGTTAGGCCAGTAAAAAGAGTTTACTGAGAAATGAAAGAAAAGAAAAGAAGTACACCCCAGATGTAGATGTGGGCTCCTTCAGACAAAGAGACAGCATTTGGGGATGGGGTGCCACCTTTATTAAGCCATTATTCATTCCTCCCCTTTCCTAATGTTGGAGGTGGAGGGCCAGCTACTTGCTGTTCTGATTGGTTAACCCACCTGTTAGTTCCCAGAGGGCCAATGAAAAGACCTTTTGTTTTGGGGTTATCTGGGAGCAATAGGGACACCTGTTTTCAGTTATCTGGGGACTCCCTTTGACACTGGAAAGAGTTCCAAGTGGGACCCCATGGCTAGGGTCTCAGAAGGGACTTTCTGGATTTATTCTTGGTAGCAGACTTCCCTCAGGGGGATTCCTGGCACTGTCTCACAGCCATGTTCTGTGCCGGGTCTCTGCTGTGGCTCAAGTCTTCCCTCTCTCCCTATACTAACCTTCTTAAGTTACCATTGATTAATTGTCTTAAATCCTGTATCTCATCAGATTATTTGGTTTGGTCCTTTGGCTGGGCCATCTCTTCTTGTTTCTTATTATGGCTTGTAATTTTTTCTGATGGCTAGACATCTGAATATGTTGGTGAATTTACTCTGATGGTCAATTTCTCTCTCTTGCATAATCGTTCTTTTCAAGGCTGTTTTTTGATTTTTGATTCAACTTATTCTTAGTCTTTAAAATTGCCAACTTAAGTAATCAAAATTGGAACAGGGACTCACTAACGTGTGCAGGTATTTTTTCCAGGGGTTTAGGATAAGGGAGACCTAAAAGCAGTTTTTCTCCTTGCAATTTCTTGGCCAGCTAGCAGATGGTGCTCATTGCTGAACATTTCCTCAGAGATATCTCTTTAAACCCCTGCTGACCAGTGTTCTTGATCTGGCCAGAGCTGAGATTCAAAGCAGGCTCTGCTGGCCAAATTCACTGAAGAGAAAGCACTCTCTTCCCTCCACTGGACCTTCACTTCCATAGAGGTAGGCCTCTGTTCCCCTGTTCATCAGCTACAGTTAGAAACGTGTTTACCAGGCTATAAACCTTAAGAGTGGAGGCTGGGGGCCATTCCTAGCTGCCATGGGGGTTTAGTCACAGTTGCAGTTTCATCTCTCTGTCTCTCACCCTCCTGGTGGTTTTCCAGCACTCTCCTGGTCTGCTAATCCCCAATGCAGGTCCCTCATACAGCTTTTTGCCCTTTCTTCATTGTTTTTATGAGTGATTAGAGCCCTTTCTGCCTACTACAACACCATCTCCCTGTATC
>JAQZBX010103565.1:0-11043 GCA_029593785.1 Cabassous unicinctus | reverse complement strand
AAAAAAAAAAAAAAAAAAAAAGGTCATTGTAGAGGACATTTTGACAGTGCCAAAAGGAAGATATCCCTTTTCAGAGGGTTATTACATATGATGGACCCCTTAAAAATATCCTAACTATCCTTTGGGGGAAGGAATCTAGCAGAGTGTTTTTAAAAATGTGTCTTTATGATACGCCAAGCAATGAGTGCACCTAGCTTCGAGATCTTATTTTCTAATAAAAGGAACCAGGACTTTAAGGAGAAATGACTGATTCTAGGAGTGGGGCAGGGAAAAACCAAGGAGTATCTTACAGTACCAGAAAGTAAGACAGTGTTTAAAAAAAAACACACAAAAAATAAAAAACATCACATAAGGATGGGGCATATCAGAACGATACAGGGATACCTTGAACTGAAACAGTTTGGGCAACAAAATAAATATCAATAGATTATAACCCAAAGAATAAAATAAATAGAAATATAGACGTAAATACAAATATAAGTAAAATAGAAATACAGATAATATATAATAAATAAAATATAAAATCATCATGGATAAGTCCAAACTGATGTAAACAAATGCTTGAATAAAAAAATATGGAGGAGGAGGGACAAATTTTCCCTACAGAAGAATTCCAATTAATAAATACAGAAGAAATGAGGGAAATATAAAGTCATCATTAGAATACCACTTTTAATAATTGCTTAGGGTAAGTTCCAGCAGGGCATGCTAAAATTAGAGGTGAAACTTTAAGGTGAAACAGGATATTTGCATAACCTTAAATATTTATTAATCAGGGTAGTGTATTTAACATTTGTCCAAAATTCTTCAATACTCTTTCCCTTGAGTGTGGGCTGGACTTAGTGGCTTCCTTCCAGGAATAAGTTCATAGTGGAAAACAGGCAGGCCACCAAGTGATGGAAGATGACATCATCGGTAATAAGTCATGCTGGTGGCATACTCCCTGGTATGATGTGATGAGAAGGCCACAGCTCCCCTGGTATCCTTCCCCCAAATCCATAGCCTCAGTCTACTCACGAGGAGACATCAGACAAACCCAAATGAAGGGATGTTCAACAAATTCCTGACCAATAATCTTCAAAATGTCAAGGTCATGAAAGACAAGGGAAGACTGTGAAACTGTCACAGATTGGAGGAGACTGAGGAGCCGTGACGACTAAAGGCAATTTGGTATCCTGGATTGGATCGTAAAAGGACATTAGTGGGAAAACTGGGGACATTACAAACTGTAGTTTAGACAGTACTGCTGATTTCTTAGTTGTGAGAAATGTAGCTGGGTGAAGGGTATATGGATACTCTCTGTACTGTCTTTGCAGCTTCCCTGCAAATCTAACACTGCTTCAAAATACAAAGTTTTAAAAGAAAAAAAAAAAAGGGAGGGTAAAGATCCAATACATTAGCCCAATTAAAACCTCATCCTCTGCTTCTTGAATTGGATTGTGAGGAACACTGTCCTCCAGTGGGGGCAAAAAAAGCACAAAATAAAAAAAACAACTGACTTTCTTAACCAACAGTCACTGATCTCATTTTGACATATATCCTTCCAGTATTTTTCCTGTGCACATGTGCATGATTTTCTAGTAAAAATGAAATTATGTTATTTAAAAGAAAGAAAAGCAAAGAAAAGAATGAACTTTGGGTCCAGACAGAACAATGTACTCATCCTGACTCTACCCTTTTACTAGCTCTGTGATTCTGTGCCATTTAACCTCTTTGAACTTGTCTTTACTCATTCCTGCAACAATTTGTTCTTTGAATATTTGTTGAGCACTTAAAATGTGCTGAGTATTGTTCTATGCTCTGAGGACATAGCTGTGAACAGGGCAATACCCATTCTCTCCTTGTAGCTTACATATCTGGGGAGGTAGTAAGCAAATATATGGTATATTGGGTTGATCTAAGTATTATGAAGAAAAATAAAGCTAGGTAAAGGGATAGAGAATGGAGGCTGGAGAAAGAGCTGTGCTATTTTATATAGTGTGATCAGTGACAACCTCTCTGACAAGGTGACATTTAAATAGAAATCTGAATGAAATGAGGGTGTCTCAATACCTGAATGGACAGGCTTCCTAGCAGAGAGAACAGCAAGTACCAACACCCTAAGGGAAGAGCATGCTTCATGTGTTCAAGTCAAGAGTGCAATAAGCAAGGAAGAAAGTAAGTGGCGGGATATATTTGAGAGCAAGTGGAGGGCCTTTTTGACTAGGAAAGGACTAGGGATTTTACTCTGAGGTTGAGCAGAGGGGAGATACGATCTGATTAATGAGTTTAAGTAGAGATTAGACTGTAGAGAGGGGTGAGCAGGGTTGTAGCAAGGAAATCTTTTAGAAGGCTATTAGAATTATTCATGAACTCATGAAAAGTATGATCCTGTATATAATTTCAAAGTTCAGGTAACAGCATTAGTTGATAGATTGGATTTGGTATGTGAGAGAAAGAGAAGAGTCAAGGGTGGTTGCTTGGGTTTTGGCCTAACCTTTAGAAAGAAAGAATTGCCTTCTATTGAGATGAAGAAAATTGGAGGACATGTTTGGGGTAGTACTCAAGTGTTTGTTTTGGGACGTGTGACATTTGAGGTGCCTGTCTGACATCTAAGTAGAGATGTTGAACAGGCAGTTGGAAAGATTATTCTGGAGTTTAAGGGGAAAGTAAAGGCTCGAGATATAAATTTGTAATTCATCAGTGTACTAGTCAGGGTTCTCTCAGGAAACAGAATCAACAGGCGATATCTGTCAATAATATGAGATTTTATAAGAGTCTCTCACGCAACAGTGGAGATGCACAAGTTCAGGTTCCGCAGGCAGGCTGCAAACCAGGGGCTCCGATGAAAGTCCAATGAAAGGTCCTTGATGAGTTTCTGGGAGAAGTTGGCTGTCCAAAGACGAGCTGGGAAATTCTCTCTGAATGTTGAAAACACTTCCCCTTTTAAGGCATTCAACTGATTGGATAAAAGCGTCATCCATTGCTGATGCAATCTCCCTGATTGATGCAGATGTAATCAGCCATCCACGTAGTAAACTCACTGGTGATTGAAGGCCATAAATGCTCTTGTATTACAATTAGCCCAGTGCTTGCTGGACCAAACACCTGGACACAATTACCTGGCCTAGTTGACACATTAGCCTAACCATCACAATCAGCGTATAGATAATATTTTAAGATTGGTGATAGATCATCTAAGGGAGTCATAAAAAGAAGAGGTCTCTGAGAATTGGACCTTGGGGCCCACCAACATTTTGTAAGATGGTCAGTGGGAATATTCAGTACAGAGACTGGGAAAGGAGAGTCAAACGAAGGGGTTCTGGAAGCCAAGTAAATAAAGTGTTTCCAAATGTAGAACATGACTACTGTCAAATGTTAAATGAGATGTGAACCAAGAATTGACCTCTAGATTTGGCAGCAAGGAGGACACAGGTAAACTTGGGGGCAAAAAAAATTTCACTGGTGTGGTGGGCCTGAAAGACTGATTGGAGTAGAGATAGCCGTTTCAAGTTGTGCTGTGAAAGAAAACAGAAATGGAACATTAGCTGGAAGAAGACATTATTCACCTGATTACTGACTATAGAAACATTTTTTCCCCACGAAAACAAATTTTATTTCCGGTGTTTAATTGGTTGTGCACACAGGCATGACACAGGTTTGGATTAAGTCCTCATGCAGAATTATATTCTTCTCAGTAAAGAAGTTCCATCCAGGATCTGCCATTTATATCAAATCTGGTATCTGAAGAAAAGATACACATATAATATGTTCGTTTAAGTTTATGTATTTTACAGAAAGATTAAAAATTCAAATCACACACTTTTATGTATTAAAAGTTTGAGTATAAAGCTCAGAGATCCACTGGAATGACTAAAGAATGGAAGTTCTGTATCTACCTGTGTTAAAACTGCTAAATGTAATACTTGTTACCGATAAAATGCATTCATTTATTCAATGTCAGTCCCCTAATTTAAAGAATATAGCGCCCTAAAAATCAAATGCATTTTTATGATGAGGCACTTTTTGTTAGCGATGAAACCAAAAGAGCAGATTTGCTGAGCACTAATGCCAGCTGTTTTCTTCAGTAATCATGGGAATACACTATCTAGTCATTTGCAACAAATGCCTTGTTGATTTGTGTACAACTGTCTGATATATTTTGAAATACATATATATACATACATGCATATATATATATATGTATATATATATATATACATATATACATACATATATATATATATATATGTATGTATAGAGAGAGCTCTATCTGGCTGTAGTAATGCAAAGTAACAGCACAGAATGATGAAACCTGCCCAAATGAAGGCTGCATAATAACAATTCCAGTACAAGAAAATATTTACAGAGTGACTGGAACGTGTAACAGTAGCTTCTTCTTTGCTAGAGTGGAGGTAACCTCAGTTTAAAGACAGGAATGAAACTGCTTTCTTGTCTGGGATTTTGGATAGTTGACATAGAAGCATTTTGACAGGATGCCTTCATTTTAGTAATAGGACTTAATATACCTGTAGGAGGCAGTCTAGCCCACTAGTTAAGAATTAGGCTTTGGAGTCAGATAAACCAGGACTTAAATTTGGACTGAATTGTTTTATAGTCTTGTTACTTGAAGGAAAAGTTGCATTCCCTGAATCTTGGTTTTATCGTGTGTAATTAATAGTGAAAGTGATACTTCATCAGGATTAAACAAGATAATGCTTTTAAAGAGCATAATAATGAACTATTAATGTACTTTTTGGTATCCTCTCTTTAGATCCTGGAAGGAAGTACTACAGTTTGGCCTATGACCATACTAACAGTGGAAAGGGCAGCCTTGTATACTAATATTGTAGTCACTGTTTGTTTAATCCACTAGTAACTTACATATATAAAACTACATATTTTCCTTTCCCTTTTTTAACCCAGGAGAAATTTTAGCTTAAATTTTAGCAAGGAATAGTCTTGGGGGATGAGATTGTGGGTGGTTGGAGGAGAGAGGATTTAACTTCATTCATCAGAAGGCAGTAGCTCAGCAGTCACATAAAAGTAGAGACCCCCGTGTTTTGGTTTCACTTAGTCTGACTTGGTGAATATTAAATGCCATCTTGAAACATTTCATATTGGTTGTGGGTTGAGTTGGATCATTAAATAGACAAGTTACTTATTGTCTTCATTCTTCATTTAGGCTTTATTTTTATTGCTTGTCTAGAGTAGATTTAATACATTTCTAGAGCTGCCAAAAACAAATGTAATAGGTAATGTCCTGGGGCTACAGCAAGGCTTGCTCGGCTCTGATCAAACACTTTAGCTTGGCAGGCTCTTTAAAACTTATACCTCATGCTTGGCTTGGGTACTTATGTTCTTAGAAGTTCTGAATAATGAAAACTTTGGGTGGATTCATTTCAGCATAACTCTTTGGCTAAGCCTATTACATATAGAAATGCTTAAATATTATTTGTTTCCTCAAAACCAGTCTTAAAAACAACAAAAAGCTTGAATATTTTTAATATTTTATTTATACCTAAGTCTAATTTTCAGAGTCAGTGATCCTAATCCAATGAGGTTAAATATATTTCTGACCTTCCCAGTCCCTGTAAATTAATAGCAAAGGCTGTGTAATTAAGTTAATTCAGAGGAGGCCCAAATTCCATAACCTGTGAGGCATGGTAAGTATCTGAGTTGTATATGGTTTCCATTTGCCCTTTTGTCTCCTCTTTGGGCTAATAAACTTCTCTGACCATGACGATTGAAACCAAGGGGAAACTTTTTAGGTCTCCTGACATTAGGTTTTTGGGAAAATTAAGGAAATGATTTTCCTTTTTGTTGCTTTTTAAATAATGAAGCAATGGTGAGGGATTGCTGTCAGCTTTCTTTTTGTGGTGGCAGATGTTTTTAGTTACAGTGTTTTAATCTTAGATGGTTTTTCCCTTTTATTTCAGAGTCTGATAAGGAGGAGAAACCACAAAGTACTGTTGTACCCAAGGAAGTGACTCCAGCCCTGTGCTCACTAATGAGCAACTATGGAAGTCTTTCCGGGTCAGAGAGCGAGCCAGAAGGTAAGTTGTGGCTTCAGTTGGTAGAATTATGCTTGTGTTTTGTTTTGTTGCGTTCATCTTTGATGTCTACTGTGTGTATCAGTGGCATCCAGGCTGCACATTCTTCATTTGATCTTCAAATTTACTTCTGGATCAAATGAAAAAGGAAAGCTGGAGAAGTGGGAAAGAATATTTCTTGCTACTCCAGGAGAAAAAGGCAAAAATAATACAATATAAATAAGAGACTAGAAGGAAAAGAGAAAATAGTCACCAGTGGACTGAAAAAATCAAAGAAAATACTAAAAGATATAGCAAAGGGAGCTATAGCTCAGTGGTTGAATCAAGGCTTCTCACATATAAGGTCCAGGGTTCAGTCCCCAGTCCCAGTACCACACACACACAGACACACAAAGTTGTCTCATGTATACTACACAAAAATAAAATGCCTAAAAATATTTTTTAAAAAAATATATATATATATAGTAAAGAGTCTTCCCTCTGCTGTTGAGAACCTTTGTCTTAATGTGTCTACCAGCTTTGGTAGGTAGGTAGAGATCCTTTATGACAAAGATGATGTCAGAACTCCTTTGTGTATAGTGCAGTGCTCTTTACAGAGTGCGTTTACATAAATGCTTTCATTTGGAGAACATGACAACCCTATACTTGTGTTTGCATTAGCCTAGGTGTTGGAAGAAATGAAGTTCTTTCCAGAGTCTTTCTGAGAAGTCAGCAATGTTCAGGATACATATCTTACCTTTAAAGATGATGTCACAGATGATAATTCATGGGACTTCATTTTGAGATTTGTTATGATAAGTGAGGTTAATCTCCTACAGCACCTCTCTTAGGGCCACCTAAAAAAGCCATGAATAGGCTATTGATATGGTGCAGTGTGGCCATTCTTAGTCCTAGGTGAATATTAATAATTCAGTGTGTTTAGTGAATACACCTGTATTTGCTGCTGTGGAATCCTGACTCTGCCTGGTAATTGTATTTAGGCTTGACTACAGTGAGAGAATTCATGTAGATATATTTCAGGACAAGATGTGTAATCAAAGGAGGAGCTGTAATGAGGATAAGAATACAGTGTATATATAGAATGAAGAGAAGATTTGACCGTAATTGGATGACTCTAGCAGCACTTTTAGTATTGACTAGGCCATGAATAATCAGTGTTTGTGGTTGGGCATATTAATAAGGAAGAGTGGGGCTTTCATATGAAAGATGATGCTGAAATATATCTCTAACATGGGAGCTTTTTAAATAGGCCTTGGCTTACAATAGTAGCTTGTTAAAAGGTACTTGAATTTTGAAATACAAACTGCTTTAGTTTTATCAGAGTATTATTCTTGACAGATGGTTGCCTTGTTTTTCTTTAAATTTATTTTTTGTTTTAAGAAAAACAGTATTTATTTCTTACTCTTGTTTCCTATATACTGATGTGAAGGTGGAGTTATTCTTTGAACACATATTAAATTTTCTGCTTATCTGTTATACTTAGAACAGGTGATAAGAAAGAAAGCTATTACTAGATTACTGAATCCCTTGAAAGCAGTTTGTACCAGTGCTTTCTTCTTTCTTTTCAGATGTAATCTTTAATAGTTTTAAAATCAAATATTCATTTTGAGACTGTCATCATTTTTAAATAAGAAGGAAGAAAGGAAGCTGGAAGGGATCTTTGAGATCACACCCCTTAGAATCTTAAACTTGGACAGGATCAGTTTGTAAACCTAGTATATGTCAGAGCTGATATATAAAACCTCAGTTTAAAGTCTAAAGACGCCAAGTATATTGCTTTCCATTATAGTCTTTCTTTATGTGGTATTTGCTGTCTTACCGTACAGTAATGCATAGCCTTATCTTTTTTTATAGATAACAGGATATTAACTATACAAAGATGTTTGATTTTGTATGAATGAATTTTGACATAAAAATGACCTGCTTTAAGGAGGACGCCCTAAATCTTAAGGATTATTTTGTATAGTTTGAATTCAGCTTTAAGCCATTCAAGTCACTAGCAAGTTTCTAGCCTTCATTGTTATTAGTTCTGGGCTGTGGGATGGGATGTTGACACAAGAAAGTATAAAGCACAGGAAGAGGCTGTGCTGTTTTCTGGGACTCTCAGTATCATTGAGATATAAATGGGAAAGAAAATTGTAATGGGTAGTATTGCCAAGTGAATTGGTTTGTTATCTGTCCTGGTTTTTGCGTCTTAGCTTTTTGTTTTACCATATTAGAATTTGAGCTCAGTTTTACAACTCCCAAAAATTGACAATATAATCTCTGATTCATTTGGCTTAGCTGTCTTCAAACTGCTTTGGTTATGTGAGGGAGACTTCCAAACTGAAAACTGATTCAAAGGCCGTAAACCAAAAAAGAGTAAATAATTAAGGTTTGAAAGAATTGAATGGGAGATATTTAAAATTTATTTGAATTGATGAATATTAGATCAAAATATGTTGTTAGACTGGGAAACACTGTAAACCTCAAGAAAGAGAGAAATATAAATGGTCCCAATTCCTCATTCCTTAGCAGAAAATTGACAGCATAATCTCTGATTCATTTGGCTTAGCTGTAACTGGATTGGAGTTGGGTGATCAGTACTTGAAAGGGAAGGGAATAAAAGAAAGTAGTGCCCTGGCTTTTCTTTTTTTTCCTTTCATTATTATTCCCATAGTTTTTGTTTGTTTTTGTTTTTGTTTTTTTTATTCCCATAGTTTTGAACTCAACAAACCACTCTGGGAGTTCTTAACTCCAGTCTTTCATGATCACATTTCTCCTTTTCTTTTTTTCCACCACTTTGAAGGCACATCACCACCATCATCACAGCAAACTCTTAGATAATGCTTTCTATGTACCAGGCACAGTTTTATGTACTTTACTCATTTAATTATTGCAACAACCTCATGAAGTAGGTTCCATTATTTAGCTCCACTTTATAGATGAGGAAATTTAGGCAGAGGTAAATAGCTTGCAGCTGTCCACACAGCTAGTAAGCGATAGAACTAGAACTTGAACCTAACAGTCTGGCACCTAAGTCCGTATTTGTTAGAAAACTCTTGTGTGGAGCTCTTGAGTGCTGAGTAGTTTGAGGGATATGATTGAATTACCACAGCCATGTCCAGGTAATTGAACCTACTCTCCCACCTTCTAAAATAAATCTCTTTGTATAATATTAGTCTGTAAATGATGGTAATCAAAAATATAGAATAACCATTCAAGGTGGTGGGGAGGTGGGTTCCTAACTTAAAACTTGTAAATTTTCCACTGATCATATAGTTTTTCTCATTTAATCTGTTAATATAGTGAAATACATTGATCTTCAAATGTCAAAACAACCTTGTATTCTTGGGATAAAATCTTCTTGGTCATGATATATTACCTCTTTAATATATTCCCGAATTTGAATTTTTTGGTAACATTGTTCATATAATATTCCCTTGTGCAATCTGTAGGATTTGTAGTAATGTCCTCTCTTTTATTCCTGATATTAGTAATTGGTATTTTTACTTTATCAGTCTTGCTAGTTTTTATCAATTTTATAAATCTTTTCAAGGTACCAACTTCTGGCTTTGTTGATTTTTCTCTATTATTTATCCATTTCTAATTCTAATTTGTACTCTTATTAGTTCCTCCTTCCTCACTCTCTAGCTTCTTACAGTGGAAACTTAGAGAACTGATTTTAGACTTTACTCCATTCATAATATAAGCATTTAAAGCTATAAATTTGCCTTCACATGTTACTTTCACTGTATACCACAAATTTGACACAATTTTAAAAAATATTTTATTATTTCTAAACATTTTCTAATTTCTCATGTGATTTTTTTTTTGCTATGACTCATGACTATTTAGAAGTGTGTTGTTTAGTTTCCAAACATTTGGAGGTTTTCTAGATAGTTTTTTGTTATTGTTACTGATTTTAATTTAATTCTATTGCAGTCAGAACACACTCTGTGTGTTTTCAGTGTTTTCAATTTATTGAAACTTGTTTTATGGCCCAACACATGAGGAATAATTATGTGAACTTGAAAAGAATGTGCCTGGGTTGAGTGTTCCTTCAGTTTGAGTTGATCGGTAGCATTATTCAGGTCTTCTATATCCCTGTTCATTTAATGTCTAATTGCTCTTTATTTGCTGAGAGCAGTATTAAAGTCTTCAAGTATAATGTGGATTTGTCTTTTTCTCCTTTCACTTCTGTCCGTTTTTGCTGCATGTTTACTGAAGTTGTGTTATTGGATGTTATTGTTTGATCTTGATGAATTGACACCTTTATCATTATGAACTGTCCGCTCTGTATCCCTGTTACTATTCCATGTTCGGGAGTCTACTTTGTCTGATATTGACATAGCCATTTGAGTTTTCCTGTGATTAATGTTTGCATATTATCTTTCTCCATCCTATTACTTTTAACCTCTGACTTTATACAGGAAGACCTTGCTTTGCACTGTTCATTAGTGACTGAGATTTAATCTCAGTTAAAATTATGCAAAGCAAGGACTGTCTGCATTTAAAGTCAGTTTCTTGTGGACATCATATAACTGAGTCTTGCTTTTTTAATCCAGTCTGACCATCTCTGCCTTTTAATTGGGGGTGTTCAGTCCATTTACATTTTAATTCTATTTTTGTTATGGTTGATTTTAATTCTGCCATCTTAGTGGTTTGGGTTTTTTTTCCTATTTTTCTCATCTGCTTTTTTTTGTTCCATTTTCCTTCTTTTCCTGCCTTCTTCTGGATTTATCTTATATTTTTAGAATAGTGGAAATTTATTTATTAGCTGTACCTCTTTGTTTTAACTTTTAGAAGTTGCTCTAGGTTTTACATTATGCAACTTATCACAGTCCACTTTCAAATGATATTATACCACTTCACATCATTTAAGAACCTTACAACAATATACTTACATTTTACTCCTCCCTTCCTTTGTGCTATTGGTCTATAGATGTTGTTTCTACAGATGTTGTATAGCTCACATACCTTGTTATTTTTGCTTTAAATAAGCAATTAGCTTTTTTTTTTTTTTTTTTTT
>JAQZBX010103564.1:0-11045 GCA_029593785.1 Cabassous unicinctus | reverse complement strand
CTGGCTCACACCATAGTCAAAAGGTTTCATCTGATGAAGAATTCAAAATATCAGTTCATCAAATCACTTTGAGAGCTATAACAGCCAAGGAGACCAGAGTAATCTTATCGCTTTGGTCAGTACATTCTTCATGAGAAGCCAAATTATAATCAGAAGGTTGTTTGGTGAGCACAGCATTCAAGCAGATGGAGGAGAGATGCTGGTTAGAAGATGACATAGTTGGTATCCAGTACGTCCATCTCACATTTAGAAGTTGCACCTTCAAGGGACTAGAAAGCCACATTGTGGGTCAGGGACACTGATCCTCTGAAAAGTACGGGATGGATATCTTGAGTATTGGCCTCTCTGAAGCTGATTTTCTACTTATGTTCTGTTGAAATATTCTTTTTTTTATTAGTTGTTTCCATACAATTAAGTACTCCATCAAATCCTATCTTTTTTGCATTCTGCCTTAGGGACATATATTTCTTATCTGATCCACTTATGCTAAATGTATCCATTTGGCCCACAAAGCTCTGCAGACTCACTGCTATCTATATGTGCTATCAGTATAGAACAGGGTTCCTCAATCTTGGCACTAATGACATTTTGGGCAGATAATATTTTGCTGTGAGGACTGCTTTATGCATTATAGGCATAATCTACTCACTAGAAGCCAACAATAGCCCCTATTCCCTATGGTTGGGACAACCAAAAATATTTCTAGAAATTGCCAAAGGTCACCTGGGGGCCAAAATGCACCCAGCTGAGAACTACTGATATATAAGATAGGCAAAAAGAAGAGAATATCCCTCCAAATCCTTGTCCCTCCTGATCCTTGTCAAGAGACTAGGACAGAAGGCATTTTACCTAATCAGGCCAGATTCTAGCTTCTTGCCATTTGACCAGCTTCCCTAATTTACTCCTTCATCATCACGGTGATTATCCAAAGGAAATCTTAGCTCAGCCTTCTTTCCATGGAATTGCTATGTTTCACTAACTTCCAAGGCAAGTCACACTTTTCTCATATCTGGTTGGGCAAGAAGGTTATAGAAACATATTTTTCTTGGGAGAGAACAATATTTCAAAATTTTTGGATATGTACAGTATCCCTCAAAACCCCTGAGCTGGCTTCAACTCTGCAATCTAACTAATGTGTATTCAGTGTCCTTGGTTTTATCAAATCTTTGAGTTTGTCGATACAGGCCTTCAGATTTGAAATACTGATAAAAAAAAAAAAAAACCTTTTAGAATTCACGAGGCAAAAGTCAAGCAGCCTTCATTAAGAGTGAAACCTACTTTTCACCTTGCCATAGAGCTTTTATATAGTGCAGACAGAGGTTTTCAGAAATAAGTTTAGCATATATGAATTTTAGTTGACCAATGCCAATATTTTATTTTGTAACATTAGAAATACCTTATTTTTTATTTTCTTTAAATTACTGTAAATCTACTCCTAAGTTCCCATCCAATACTATTCAAAAGACCTTGGGTCTTATGAATCTCCAAAGTATTGGGAAGTCCTCTCTGTACTCATCAGTCTTCTTTCCATCACGGGTTGCTCATTTCCCCAGCCTTTTGGTTCCTATAACTCCTTGCTTTGATTGGGAGCTCAGGGAATGTTCAACCTCCCTGGGGGAAGCACTTGTTACCTCTCTGAGCGTTTTATCACCCTGGTGTGAAGGTCTGGACTATTCTTCAATTTGCTCACCTCCTTCTTGTCATGTTACCCTCAGTGGCATTCCTTAGAAAAATTTCACCAATACACAGGGAGGTTAGAAACTGGGAAAGTGCCTTTGACTTCAGGCAGCTTCTATTTTCTCCCCTACTCAATCCCTAAGTCTAGAGAATACCAATAGCTTGGCTTCCTGCTTCAAACAGGGAGAGAATGCATGTGCACGGGGCAAAATTCAAATGTGATCTCTTACAAAATTGTCCTACTGCATAGGTTACAACCCCCTTTGCCATTTTTTGTTTTCTCTTATTATGTTGTGCAAGAAACACACTTCGCTGTAAAGTCGAATAGGGATATGAGATAGACATGCAAAATTAGAAATGACTTTAAACTGAAGGATGGAACTTGCCTTCAGTGGATCCTTGTCCACATTGCAGTCTCTTTATAACCTCATCCAATTTGTTATAGTCTTCCTTGAACTGAAGATTTGTTTTGATCTCCCCTCTGCTCCAACAATACCTCATTCATTTCTGTGTCATCATGTGGGTATTGATTTACATTTTGCCACCTCCTCCCACCATTCTCATGTGTCATTTTATTTCCCTAAGAGCAGAGGGCATGCCTTTCTCACCTTGCTCTCACCAGGACATAGAGCAGTGCCTGGCCCAAAGTGGGCACTCAATAAATATTAATCTCTTCCTTTATTCTTATTTACCCTAATTTTTCCTTGCTTAATTAAATTATCATATTGTTTTCAGAGGTGTAATTAATGGCTGTAAGAAAGCTGGGTAAACTCATCTAAAAGCTATCATTCTTTCACTAGAAGAGAGAGTCATCACATGTCATTAAATTAGAGCTAAAAGGGATTTAGAGACCTTTTGGTCTAACAACTTCTTTTTCAAAAAGGGAAAATGAATCTCAGGTGTGCCTCAATATGGTACCAAAACAGAGATCTGAACTCGAGTTTTCTGACATCCAGCAGTGTGGTTTTATACTAGTTAACTCTACATCCCACATCTCTGTGTGTGTAGGTGATGGCTTGGATTTTCTTCTTCAGGATTAAACATAGTTTTACATATGTTATATGTAAGTCCCCCATTTTCTCTACCTCCCATACCCATTCCTGGTTCTGTTTTAATAATATATCCCAAAATATTTTTCTTCCCCATGACCAGTCCTATGGGTACAAATATATAGTCTTACGAACAAAGAGTAAATCAGGTTTGGGGCAGGATTTTAAAGGTTGCTGGCCCAATGGTCACATGATGTCATTGTGTATAGCATCTATCGAATTGTTGGAAATATATCCTCACCACTGAAGAGCTATTTCTTTGGCTTATGCTTTCACCTTTTGTTAAAACAAGAATTAGTTCATCTCATTCTCGTCCACCAAGATTAAGTTTCTAAAAAATACAAGCCAAGATGCTCTATCCAAAGACATTCTATTTCAAGGCAGAGATACTCTGTCTTTTTTTCTCCTTACCCCCCTACCTCTTGTTTTAATCAATTACGTCCCTTCTTTTTTACCATCTAGGCCATTCCTAAACTCTGCTAGTTCCCCAGAATTTAAAATAAAAGGTAAAGAAAAAAGTTTTCCCAATGAAAGTTGTAATTCTTTACACTCAAATTCACAAACAAGAGCCAAAAGTTACTGAAAAAAAAAAAAAAACCTTCCACTGAAAATGAGACTGTAAGATCATTTCTTCCAGAAATGATTAAAAAAAATTCTTTCCTACAAATCAAAAGGTCCTAGGACAAGCCAAGTGATACTTGTACTTGAGAAGAAAGGAGCGGCAAGAATGGGAGATGTAGCTGCCTTGACCCTTAGAAATGGCTCTGCCTTTCTATGGCAGCTTTCTTTCAATAAGAATGAAGAGGGCATTTGGCCAAACAGATAAAATATAAATATTTTTGAGAGGACCCAAGCATGTATCATTCATTTTGAGTTGACTAGATCCTTTCCAGAGAGATTTTGTTAGCAAAGAAGAGAGAACAAAGAGGGAACATGAAAGAGTTTTGAGGGCAGAGGAGGAAAATGATGCAGTAGGTGGAGAATTCCATTTGGAAAAATGCAATTCCTTTAGGCACATTCTGAATAAGGGTGAGAATTTCAAATACTTCTTTGCTACGATGTTAGTCTTGAAGGCCTTATGAACATTTTTTAAAATTTATTATTTCAAAATTTATATTTAATAAATCTGTCTTGGAAACTTGTACTTTCCAATAAACATCTCAGAATTTGGGCTCTAGAGTCAGACAAATTTAGTTCAAATACTAGCTCCACCATTTATTAGATGTGGGACTTGAACAAACATTTTAATCACTCGTAGACTCCATTTCCTCTGTAAAGTGAAGCAAACAGATTAACAGAGCCTGACTCACAGGAAGTACTCAAAAAAACAAAAAATGTGTCAACTCGGCCAGGTAACTGTGTCCAGGTGTTTGTTCCAGCAAGCACTGGGCTAATTGTAATACAAGAGCATTTATGGACTTCAGTCACCAGTGAGTTTACCGTGTGGATGGCTGATTACATCTGCATCAATCAGGGAGATTACATCAGCAATGGGTGATGCTTTTATCCAATCAGTTGAATGCCTTAAAAGGGGAAGTGATTTCAACATTCAGAGAGAATTTCCCAGCTCGCCGTTGGACAGCCAACTTCTCCCAGAAGCTCATCAAGGACCTTTCATCGGACTTTCATCGGAGCCCCTGGCTTGCAGCCTGCCTGCGGAACCTGGACTTGTGCATCCCCACGGTCGCGTGAGAGACTCTTATAAAATCTCGTATTATTGACAGATCTCTCCTGTTGATTCTGTTTCCCGGGAGAACCCTGACTAATACAGTAGGTGTATCAGAAATAAAAAGTAATCTGGATTCTTACACAGAGAAAACAGCTTTGTTTACTTTGCCCTCGTCAACAGTGCAAAAGAATTGCGTTCATTCTTCAGGAAGCGCACGCGACCTTGGCTAGCAGTACTGGAGAAAGTGCACCTTCGCTCGCCTTAAGTGTTTTTACTCTTAGGGAGTGGAAGGCTTTTATTGAAGTGTGACACAGAAATTGCCTAAGAACTTTGTTCTGCACTCCGAGCTCCTCAGGTAGATCAATTTCTCTCTAATGAATCAAACCTTTGAAGCATTGCCAGTGATATTGCAGGCACCTTGCCTGAGCTCTGTGACAGGGCAGCGTCCAGCCTAAGCACAGGACTGGTCTCCCATTTTTATTGCAAAGAAATTAGGAGACTTACTTTCTCTGAATCGAAAGCTGGCTGGCAGAAGAAACAGTACAAGTCCATCCCACTGGCTCCTTTGGAGGAAAAGACAAGCTAACCAGTGATGAAGGGGCCACAGAAGCTCATTCGGTAGAAGGCTGCTCTACTTTGTGGCAGAAAGGTGAGGAGTTATGCATCATGCTGGTGAGCTGATTACTTGGCTTATTGCAATTAGAACTGGATTCAGATGGAATAATGCATTTTTTCCTTAATTCTTCTAATTATCCAAGAACTCTCTGGAAGAAGATGTTATTTCCTCTCAACTGGAAGCAGAGGATTCCTCTGTTTTGAGGTCTGTTGATTAGCACCGCTCAAGAATCAGTTGGAGGTGTACCCTTCTTTGACAGCATAAAATCGCCCTTCAAGATTGCTGATTAAAGAGAGACTACACTCCTTCCACTAAAGATATCATTAGACAGTGAATCAGATTTGGCAAATAGAATGATTGCAAGTCCCCTAGCACCAAACCCAAAATGGGGTTTAGGGTTCCCACAGACAGGTAAGATGTCACACCTTGGAGCAAAGAGGGTGGCACCATGTTTGGAAGGGAAGTAGGGGAGGTAGATGTGAGGGCAGTTTTCCAAGCAAAGTGTAACAAGTGTTGACTGTGCAGTAAACAATAACAGCGTCCTTAATGGGTAACAACAAATAAAAGCTAGTTACCTAAACGGCACACATCTGTATCTACCACAACCAGTAAGGATTTCTGAAGAAAGAGCACATTCCATCAGCAAAACCTCACTCAGCGCTGACAGCTTGACGGCCCTGCTGTGGGGTGGGACGGGGCTGCAGCAACAAGAGCAGTATCACTCAAAGTGGGTGCAGGCCCCGTTGTTACCTTTGAGAGTGATTTGCAAATGGTGAAGGATCCACCATGGTAAGGATATTTGATGAAACTCTAACACTGGAAAATTAACCAAACTAAAAAAACAAGTCAGCCAACCAGAGTTTTTGTTTGTCTATTCCCTTTTATGAAGTTATTCAGAAAGGAGCTTAACTAGGAAGGAGGTACCCTAACAATTGTCCTTTGGGTATAGGAATAAAGTAGCCTAGAATGATTAACTGTTTACCTTTCTCCTTTTATCCCTAAAGACTTGACTGAATTAAAGTCTTCTAACTGAACTCTGTGATTTGACCCCTGACCTCAGTAATCTTACAATAAGTGTTTTTTTACATTTTACATTGTTGAGGTATAATTTAAATACCATACATTTCACCCATTGATAGTGTACAGTTTAATAATTTTCAGTGTATAATAGAATTGTGCAATCAACACTACAATCCAGTTTTAGAATACTGCAATCATCCCGAGTTCTCCTGTGCTCAGCTGGAACGAGTCTTCCCACCCCTCATCCCAGCCCCAATCTAGGCATCCACTCATCTCCTTTCTTTCTCTATAGAGTTTCTTTTTCTGGACATTTCATATAAATCAAATGATATAATATGTAGTTTTCTGCATCTTCTTTCAATTAATGTTTTTGAGGTTTTTCCATTTTGGAGCACGTGTCAGTAGTTTGTTCCTTTTTTATGGATAAATAGTGTTCTGTTGTATGATTATACAACATTCTATTTATTCATTCACCAGTTGATGGGAATTGGGTTTGTTTTTAGTTTTGTGATATTATGTATAATAGTTCTATGAACATTCACATACAGGTCTTTGTGTGGACGTATGTTTCAACTCTAGTAGGAGTAGAATTGCCAGTTTTTAAGTTAAGAATATGTTTAACTTTTAAGTAACTGTCAGACTGTTTGTAAAGTGGATGTACCATTGTGTAATCCCATCAGCAATCTATGAAGGTTCCAGTTTTCCCACATTCTCACCAAAAATTGTTATTGTCTATCTTCTTTATTAAGGCTATTTTTGTGAATGTGTAGTGATATCTCATTGTGGTTTTGATTTGCATTTCCCTAGTGACTAATTATGTTAAGCATGTTTTCATGTATATAATTAGTCATTTTAATATATTTTTGGTGAAGTGTGTATTCAAATACTTGGCCCATTTCTTAATTGTGTTTTTTGTCTACAATTAATGAGATGTAAGAATTTCTTATATAATCCTTTATCAGGTGTATAATTTGAAATTAATATCTCTCAGTCTATGGTTGTATTTTTACTTTCTTTATGGTGTATTTTGAAGTGCGAAAATTTTTCATTTTGATAGCACCCAAAATATCAAATTTTTAACATCTAATAGACCATTTCTATTAGGGAAGGCATTCACTACTAAATATGATATCAGCAGCAGAATTTTCATAAATGACCTTTATCAAAAGGAGGAGTTGCCTTTTGTTCCTAATTTGTTAAGACTTCTTATAATTCATGGGTATTGGGATAGCATTGGTAATATTTAGTTATTGTATCTTCCCAGTGAAATGACCTTTTATCATTATTAAATATCACTTCATTGTTTCTAATAATATAACATTTTTTAAAACATCAATGATGCTTTTTATTAAAATAACCACTACAGCTTTCTTACAGTTATGTTTGCATGGTATATCTTTTTCTGTCCTTTTACTTTCTACCAGCTGTGTCTATGAATCTTAAGTGTGTCTCCTCTAGAGAGGATGTAGTTGGGTTGTAAGTTTATCCAGTCTGACAGTCTCTGAGTTTATATTGGAGTGTGTGTCCCATTCACATTCAGTGCAATTGTTGTTACGGTTGGATTTATTTCATGCAAGGCTTCCTAAAGGTTATTTTGTGCTGCATAATTTAGTGAGCAAACAATGATATTTGAAAGACTATATGCAAACATGTCAGCCAGTAAGTCTGCTACCCTTGCCAATGGATCTGTGTATATGTTGAAGATCACCTTCAAATGTATGCAGGTTTTAAGCCAGTTCCTGCTTTTACTTCCTTCCAGGTCCTGTTGTATCTTCTCTGTACTTCCGTGCAGGCTCAAAGGCAGGGAGTAAAGTGTGGATAGCTTAGATGCATTTTGGTATACCTTATATGTACAGGCACCTTTCCAGTCAGCAGGGGATATGTGGAGCACCAAGCCCATGTATGGCTATCTCATTTCCCAGCTCTTCCTGTTAAATTCTGTCTTGTCTGCCAGTTTATTGCTTGAGCCAGCTAGGTCCGCACCTCAGGCTGGCTGAGCCACTGGTCTGCTCATTCATTTGTGAGCCAGAGAGCTATCATTACTGACAGTGTTGCTGGGGGTGGCGTGTTTCTTCCTTCTCTCTCTAAACCGAATAACTCCATTAGTAGGGTTGCTGGTTTTCACACATTGCCTCATTCTGGTAGAACTATTACACCAACTGAATATGGAATGGAGGATAGGAGTAGCCTGAGATAAAAATGCCACAGTCTTCCAATTTCCTCACCCAGAAGTTCAGTATATTTTCATTAATAACTGCTTCTCAATTTGGTGTATGCATTTGGTTGATTTCCAAATCTTTGAAATGATTTTTTTAAATTATTTTGTCCAGTTTTAGAGTTGCTTTTAGGAGAAAGAATTTGCCAGGTTACACATTCTACCATATTGGGATTCTGCCTCAGAAACTATCTGTAAAAAACTATCTGTAAATGAATCAATCAATGAAAATATACCTGTCATGGTTTCCCCATTAAAAAAAAAATTCAGACAAGGTACCCTATGTTCATCTTTTTAATCCTATGATATCAAATCCCCTTACTGCTTTGATCTATTATCTTTGGATGCTAATACCCCTTTTAATATATAGTCCCCAGAACTGAACACAGTACTGCGGTATGGACTCAATAGTTCAATTAGTTGTAGCTTCCACCTGTAAATGGATTCTCTGAGAATCTATCATCTTATATTAATTAAACAATAGTGAAAGTTGAGCTTTTGAATACACTTTGTCTGGCTCAGGCTGAAGATCCATAGTAGGGGAATAGTGAGAAAACCCATCACTTGGTTAAATTTCCATGGGAGAAATTTGGGATTGCTACCGTAACTGTTTTTGTTCTTAAATCTTTGATGGTTGTAATAGAAACATCCCTAAAGAAAAAGGTACCGTGATCATATTTATAAAAGCCAACATTTTTGTGTGTGTACTTTCCATGTTTCAGGCACTATTTTAGGTGCTTTACAAATCATCACTTCTTTAATATTTGCAAACCCAGTAATAAAGATATAGGCATTAGCTAGAGTTAGCAACCTGCCCAAACTCACAGAGCTATGGCTCAGCTAGAGTTTGAGTGTGGATGCTCTAAATACAGAGCCAGTGCTTATGAAGTGCTGCTCATTATGCAGTGTGGGGACTTTCCTCATTGAAAGCGCATCTGGGAATGCCTTGCTTAACCATAGACAGTTATGAAGGGAAACAGAGAAGATGACTGGTGTAAAATTTAAAATAAGTCCAATTAATAGCACATTTTAGTGTGGCTTGGTTCCAGTTTACTCAGATTTCTCTGCTTCAGCTAAGCAAATTGCAAGTCCCTAGATAGAGTCCCTAAGAAGCAAAGCCTGTGGCTGCCGAAGCAGCCAGTCTATGCATGTCGGGAATACATTCCGCATAACAAGTAGCCATCCCTTCCACCAGAACAGTTGCACACAAATCAGCATGGGGATGGGGAATCCAAATCCGAATCCCTAGCAACCACTGACTGAGGGCATTTTGGTAAGTGGAACAAGGGGTTATGAAAATAAAGGGGTATCTTCCAATCATTTTTTTTTTTTTTTGCCAATCGTATGCAAACTGCAAGGAGATTAGAATAGCAAGTCACATGGGAATAACGTTGCTGAAATTATAATAAATATATTATAGATGAAAATGGAATCATATCTGGGATGGAGAAAGCAGCAGCTCTGTGGCAACAGAAATAGAAATGGTTATGCCAGTCTACAGCCTTGATGACCTGCTGTCATTAGCCTCTTAGAGTCTCACGCTAGGCAGTGTGTGCTGCACACCGTACAGGACGGCAAGGAGACAGCAAGGCTTCTCCTGCCCCAGCAGCACATGCTTGCCTTAGAAACGGAGTGAGCAGGGCCTCAGTGTACAACACACTTTCATTTTAATAGGAGGCCGTAGAAGGAGCTTCCATCCTTATCTTTTCACAGCTTTTAAAAAAGACAAGGACCCATTCCTCTACCTATTGCTTCTCTAGACAAGCATTTTGGCCTAGGAGAACTTAACAGTGTTGCTTTGTAGTTTCTGTAGCACAAAGGTATCTTCTGGTATGATGCCCAACCTCTCTCAACACAATTGTTTGCAATGGAAAGGATAAGAGAGCTCCATTTAGCTATTTCCCAAGTAGAGCACTATTTAGAATAGGCTGAAATGTGTGATAACTGGATTCAAAAGGGGCAGTCATTTTCAGGGGCTTGGGAAGTAGCAGGATGTCACCATTTGTGCTGCCTGAGGCTAAGAATATTACATATTCATTTCTTCATCCATTATTTCATTAAAGACTGTCTGTACCTGACATGGATTAAATGTCAAAGGAATCACCAGTCTTCAGAAGATACATTCATGAACTCATTTGGCTTCCTGATCCTATATCTGTCTCTTCCACTCCCCTCAACCCTCATATTTTTCACTCCTGTCCTCCAGCATCAATCACACAGCCTTTTTATGACTAGAACTTGATTCAACTTTACTAAAGAACCAAGAGCCCGATTTCACTCAAGCCACAGGTGCCCTGCCCACCATGTTGCCTTTTTCTGTTTGCTTTTGATTCAGATTATTCATTCTTCATCAAAACCCAACTTTTTTCTTTCTCATTTCCTCTAGGCCTGACAAACATTCCTATTAATAAAAAAAAAACAAAACAGTTATTGGTATGACCACTTAAATTATCTGTGGCCATCTCCTTTAACTTTAACATGGATAAAGGAGAGCTAAGAGAACCTATCTGATATATTGTAAAGATTAAGTGAGATAATATCCTGTAAAGCACTTGAGAACAATTCTTGGCACATGGTAAGCACTCATTAATGTTATTAATTACTGTTCATATCACCTGATAAGCCTAGTTTGCCCAGCTGCTAAGACAAATACTATACAGTGTTAACCTCAACAATAAGAATTTATTGTCTCTCAGTTTTAGAGGCCGTAACAGTCTGGTGCTGGCTTCCCACAATCCTTTGGGTTTCTTGGCTTGCATCTCTGCTTCATGTCACATATGACCATATCTGATCATTCCA
>JAQZBX010103563.1:0-11043 GCA_029593785.1 Cabassous unicinctus | reverse complement strand
AGTTCTAAAATTTCCATTTGATTCTTCTTTATATCTTCTGTTTTTTTGTTGTTGAGATTTTCTATGTTTTCATTTGATTCAAGCATGTTCATAATTGCTCATTGAGGCATTTTTATTATGGCTGTTTTAAAATTCTTGCCAGATAATTCTTATATCTGTGTCATCTTTGTGTTGGCTTATGTTGATTTGTTTTCAGATCTTCCTCATTATTGGTGTGAGTGATTTTCAATTGAAACCTGAAGAATTTGTATATTATGTTATAGGACTCTGGATCTTACTAAATCTTGTGTTCTAGCAGACTTTTTTTGCATGGAGACTCCAAGCAGGCAAAAACAAAAGCTTTTAAAGTTTAGCATCCTTATTTGTACAGTGCCACTTTTGCTATATTCTGTTGGTCAAACAAAGCTGCAGAGTCAGCCCAGATTCAAGGGATGGGAAAATCAGGCTCTACCTCTAGATGGGGGAAGTGACAAGTCACATTATAAAAGGGCATGCAAGATGAGAGGGGTATTGTCATCTTTGTAAACAGTCTGCCAATTTAATAGTTATTCCATTTTATAGAATTATGGATTGCTATTTTTCTCTCACTTTCCCCCTGTTTTCCTAGTTTTCTATATTAAGAATATGCTCAATTTAATAGCTCAAAACTATATGTCAAAAGACGGAAAAAAGACATGTAATACCAGATTCCACTGTGTCAGGTACTCTGCACATGGAATTCAACAACAACCATGATCTTTGCTCTTTAGAAATTTAAAATTACCTTTGAAAGTATCTGCATTATTTAGGGTTCTCCATAGAAACAGAACCAACAGGATATATATAGATAGAGATTAGTAGAATTATTTTAAAGAATTGGCTCACCTGACCATGGGGGCTGGCAAGTCCAAACTTCATTGGGGAGGCTGCAAGCTGGAAACTCTGAAGAAGGTGTCATTGGACTCCTTCCTCTGAATTACCATAGGTAAACTTGGCTGGCTAGAAATTCTGGCAAGAGCCAATGCTGAAGTTGAGTCCAAATTCCTCTTTTGACCTCTGAATTCCTCAGTTCTGACTTTCAAGACCTCCAACTGATTGGATTTGGAGATTCCCCACATTGCTGAATTGTCGATGCAATCAGCTGGTTATAGTTGCAAATCCCATCTCATCTCAAAATACCCTTGCATTAACAAGCAGGCCAGTGATTGTCCATTTAACTGGACACCATGACCATGTGCATATGACTAGCCAGGTTGACGCATGAAATTAACCATCACATTACCCTTAAACAGGCAGTGTCTGGGATGCTTTCAAACCCTTGGAAACGATGCTTTGTATATGTGTCTTTTAACCTGATGATCCAGTGTAAAATGTGAGATTTGTTATCCTTGCTATGTAATTGTTATCCTTCCCTTTATATAGGTCAGGGCAAGGTAGAATCCTCACAGTCTTTTTACCCGCAGGGCTGGTTCAGAGTTGGAAGATGCTAGGTTTCACTGACAACTCTTCCTCCTTCCCCCTGCCTCATTCCTTCAAACATCTTATTGGCACAAATCTGAATCATGCCTGGATCTCTGTTGATGTGTAACCACCATATCCATGACAATAGCAGCAAATCTATTTCCCTGGATATAGTATAAGGGAGGACAAAGAAGTTTAAGGAGAGATTCTTCAGCCTCTCCTTAGGAGTAAGGAGCTCCTTGAGGATGCATCCTCAAGGAGCTCCTTGAGGATGGAGGCTGATTACACACAGAGTAGGTATGGAGAACATGTATGTTGAATTGGGTTGTCAAGACCATCATGAAAATTCCAATGTTTAACATGTAGAGAGAAGACTTGGGACACTTCTTTTTCTTACCTTGAATAATTATAACTCCTTATGTTAGTGTAGCACTGTGCAGTTTTCTGAGTGTTTTCATCTCACTTTTACTCTTCACAGTAGGAAGACAACAGGATGGATATAACCCTCAAAATGTAAGTCATGGTGAGTTTTAAATTCTGGCTGTGCCACTTATTGGCAAAGCAGCCAGCTTCTCTCACCTTCAGTGTCTTATCCATAAAATGGGAATAATGACATCTACCTGCTGGGATGTTGTGTGTTATATAATATCTAACTTTAGGTAGGTGGTAAGGGTTTTTCAAAAATTAAATATGATGATAAATGTGAAAGGAACACTTTAGATTTTATTAGAATAGTCAAATGTTAAGAATGCTATTAGTCTTATTCTTACTCCTTTCAGGCACATATGCTATTTGCCTTTTTTTATTTGAAAAATGAAGAAACATTCATAGAGGTTAAGTAATTTACAAGCTAATTAAATGGTGGAAACGAGCATCCAACCTCATCTTCTGGCTTCTAGTTCAGTGATCTTCACATAATGATTATTCCAGATTATTTTCTTGCTTCAAAACATGACCCATATTCACTTAATAAAAATAAACTTTAGCAGACCTGGTATCTCTATGAAGTATATGTGGGAAGGGGGCAAACGGTAGCAAGTTTCTTATGACAAGGACCCTCACTTTTATGAGGGGTTAGCAAACTATGGCCCATGGGCCAGTTTCTCACCACCTGTTTTTGTAGAATATAAACTAAACTGTGTGGAATATAACCACACTCATTTATTTCTGTATTGTCTATGTCTGTTTTCACTCTACAATGTAGAGCTGAGTAGTTGCAATAGAAACTGTAGGCCCACAAAGCCTAAAATATTTACTATCTGACCCTTTACAGAAAAATTTGCTGATCTCTGACTTTAATTGTCATTCCAAATACCTACAGAGCTAGTGCCCTCAAAGAATAATATTCCAGCATTAATGAGCAACATAAGCATATACCCTTTTTAGCTCCCTCCTTCCCATATTTCTTCTTCAGGAGAAGTGTGGGTGCCCTGAACACTGCTAAGCATTTATTCCTAGAATTCCCTTCACAGATAATCAAAACAGAAAGGAAGGGAACTTACAAAACATGCCATCTAGCATCCTCACTCAAGAGATGAGAAAACAGACCAACAGAAGGGAAACAACTCTCAAGTCAGGTTGGCAGTTAGATTAGAACCCAGGTATCCTGACTTCTAATGTTGATGTTATGCTGAAAACCAAATCAGACTGAGTTACATTTTCCCACAAGTGAACTGCAGGTGTGAATTTTCATCCAGTATTTCATGCTGGGCAGGAAAAGGCCACAAAAAGATTAAATGAATCACAAGTCATCACTCAGTAAACTCATGTTAAGATCTGGAGCACTTAGCCTAAATATATAGACCAAGATTCCTCTTGTTTTGCTAAGAAAAATTAAAAACAAAGAGACAGACTGCACTATTCATCTTGGTCTGCTTTGCTTCTCATTTCCGTTGTCTCCTATTTCTCTCCTTGCTAAATATAGAGCTGAAGCTATTGTCTGACCTGATGTCATGGAGGTCTCTGAAGACCAGTCTAAGCCTGTGACAGCTGTTCAAGTAGCATGGGTGAGTTCACAAAGGGAGGGAATTCATAGAGGGAGAGGCTAGTTTCCTGCTCTAGTTTCTGTTTCTTTGTGTTGTCTCTTTGTGAAAATTACAGTTTTTGAATTTATTAATTCAGCAATTGTGTGGAGCTTGCACTGTTTTATAAGTGGAGCAATACAAATAACGATGTATTTGGGACACCTAGGCCTACCCACTGACTGGATGGATGGTGTTTTATGGTCCAGTTCACCTGCATAAAGAGCTTTGCCTACAAAGGTAATCAAGCTTAGCAAGGCTCTCAAGAGGAAACCTGGGCTGGAACCACAAAGGCCAACAGGTGGAAAGGCAGGTTAGCAGGATAGCTCATGGCAAGGGCAAGACTAATAGGTTGGTATCATTGGCCAAGCATTTTTTTTTTTTTCAATATGAAGTGCTTTTATTGTAGAAAAATCATAGGCTCATTCACACAGTGTTTAAAAATTCTTAATTAGCTAAAAAAAAACTTATAAAAACATACATAATAATTCAATTTTCTTCCTGTCAGTCATAAATATATGTGTAGAGTGTAAAGAAACTATATTATGCAAACATTAAGAACAGTCACAAAATGAAGATACCCGGAACATAATTATAATAGGTTATGAACATTTTGTGTCTAGTTTCCCTCCTTGAAGGTTACATATAAGTTTTGATTCATATTAAATTCTCCTGCAAAGTAGCTAACTTCCTTTTCAGACTGAAAACAAATTCCATTAAATACAAATCTATTTCCATTTTAAATCACATGCAAGTGCTATGTTCATATATTCTATCTTGATCCTCAATTAATGTATAAGTTCCTTCTGTTAAGTTCCTGCTTAGTAAAAACAATATTTTACATTGCTTATTAGTGTAGTCAAAGGTTCTTATGCAGTAGTATATTGTACATATAAGGACATCATAATCATATTTGGTATTGATTATTTGAATGCTGTGACTTCTACTCTTATAATAGACTTAACTAATTCACTTATATGATGGGACAAATGCCATCTGTTTTTAGCAGGAGTTCTATTTTCTGGCTAATTACTAGGAAGTAAAAGAATTGGTTGTAATCCAAGCCATTTTTTTAAACCAGTAACTTTTAGAAGAACCAACCTTTGGCCGACATTGACAATAACTTTTCAGGACTGGAATCTGTTTTCTCTCTGCCCAGCATCCCTACCCTTAGAGTTTTAGTAATAGTAACTCTTTCCTTTATGGGGCTTGAATGGGGTTTTCAATCACAGGGTTCTTTCCCTCTGATCATTGATGTAGTGTGTGTTGAAAGCAAGGCAAATAGGGTTATCTCTCCTAGCAATTTACATTGTAAACTTAGGAACACAGGTGCTTGGGTGAATGGGGCAGAGATCTGATAGGAATGCCTACCCTACTGTGGAAATGCCCCAAAGTGCCCTGGGCCCAGTTCTCTCAAAGCCTGGTTGGTCTTGCTTCAGTTTTTTGAGATAACCCAGTATTATTCCAATGTATTTCTTTTTTGTTTATGTTTTTAGTTCTGTTTCTCTTGCTTACAGAATGTTTAAATGGTATCATGGGGCACAAAATGACCTGGGCCTAACCTATGTTATATAATTTAACAAAAACACCATGAGGTATTGTTTTAGTTTCCCAGCTGCTAAAACAAAAACCATATAGTGAGTTAGCTTAAACAATGGGAATTTATTGGCTCATGGTTTTGAAGCCAAGAGAAGTCCAAAATTGAGGTGTCAGCAAGGCAATGCTTTTTCCCCAAAGACTGTGGCATTCAGTGGTTGGCTGCCGGCAATCCTTGGTCCTTGGCTTTTCTGTCACATGAAGGCATATCCTCCTTTCTCTTCTGTATTCCTTTGACTTCCAGCTTCTTTCTTTTCTCATGCTTTCTTTGCTTATAAGGACTTCAGCCATATTGGATTAGGGCCCACCCTCATTAAGTTTGGGCACACCTGATCTAATCACACCTTCTAGGGTCCTATTTACAAATGGTTTCACAGCCACAGGACCAAAAGTGAACATTATTCAACCCCCAATAAGTAGACAATATTATATTAGTTCCATTGCATGTATGAGGAAATTGAGGTTAGAGAGCACTTAGATAAGTTGCCAAGGTTTATGCTGGTAATAAAGGAAGAGCTAAGATTAGAGCCCAGGGTTGTTCTATCTAAAGGCCATTCTGGATCCATGCCAGCCTAGGGTCTTATGGGTGCAGTGTGGGGCAGAGGGCTCGTGTAAGAAGTCAGGGCCTCAGCAAGCACCCAGCACGCTTCAGGGTAACCAGTTGCTCTCCAAGGATTGTGATCTAGCAGCAATCCCTCCTCTCTCCAACGCCTTTTGTTATTTCTAAGAAGCAGTCAAATTTTACCTGCAAGGGTTTATCACTTGGTATAAAAGGGTTGTCATGGTTCTCAGAGTCGAAAATCATTTTACAATTGAGGGAGCTGAGCTACAGAGATGCCAAATGAATGGCTCTGGGTAACATAGAAAGTTAGTGCCAGATCAGGTGCCAGGGTTTTCCTGACTCCTGGTCTAGTGCCCTTTCCTGTGGCCCACATAGCTCTCACTTCCTTGATTACTTCTCGAAGTGCTGGCTTATTATACTTTCTGAAAAGCAGTATAGTGGAGTTGCATCACATAACACATTTAACTTTTGTAAATTTAAGTGTTTAAACATTTGGCAATGAAAGGACACAGGGATAGAGAGAGTGAGAATTTTAATATAGCAAGTGATTCCATCTGCCAGTCTGGCTGATGAGCCCAAGTAAAAGTGAGAAGGGAAAGGTGATTATGATGACTCCTCAATGGGTTTCAGTTCCTGTATGTCTTTTACAGGGTGAACATCTAGCCATGCTGAGTGGCCATGTATTTTATATTCAAAGTATTCTTATTTTTTTTAAATTCAACATGTGATGGAGTTTCAATCAAAGGCCATGACTACTGACAGTAAGCAGATCACTTTGGAATGTAGGAGACACCCTGGAATGTAGGAGATAAGAGCCTAGTCTCAAGATAATGAGATAGGATCTAATAGTAGCTGGGTGGGGAAACATCCTGAGCTTCTATTGAGTATTTTGTATGTTAGATAAGATTTACAACATCTGCTACATGCAGGAATGTAAACCCTTCAAGACTTGCTGGTTTTAGTAAAATGTAAACTGTCACTTATCTATTGCCTTTGGATATGCGCATATGTATTTTGATTGGTCAAAAACCAAATAAAAGCCACACTCTATGGTGTGGCTGGGCTCTACTCCCCATTACAGAAGGAGAGTCCCCTGATCCCAGTTATTTCTTCTCTTTGTTTCTTTCTTTCTCATCCGCGGCACCGTTTTCATGGAACAGTTCCTGAACGGCAACAAACATGGACCTTGAAGCATAGTCCACCTATTTCCACTGACCTCTCTCCTTCCTAAATTCTATTGGTTGATTCAAAGTCAGTAAAAATGGACTCTGGTAGACATACTGACAGATGGTGGTGAATTTTATGGACAAAGACATTTTTGAGCATGATTTGGATTACCTTGGTATTTGCTTAGTGGACTGCATTTTGAATTTCTGTCCCATGGAAATTGTAGATCCACACTGTGGCTCAGTGGGAGACAATAGAATATAATGAAACTATAGGGCATGGGCTCTGGTGTCAGAAGGATTACCATTTTTATCCTGGTTCTATGTATGATTTTGAGCAATCCTTCGTTTCCTCAGATGATGGGAAAAGATCCATGTAAAATGTTTAGCATAATTTCCTGCCTATATTAAGTGCTTAAATATTAGCTATTAATATTATTACATAAAGGAGTTGTTCAAAGAAATTTTGATACAATATTAGCCAGTTCTCTTAAAGAAAAGAGCTGAGACTTCTGAATTTCAGTTCAGTGTCATTTATGTTTATCTTTACTTTTATTTGTAAAATGAGGATATTAGACTAAATATTCTTCCCAAAGATCTAGATCTCTGATGATAACAATATGGATATCCTCACCTATTTCTGCTTAAGGTATCTATTGCACAGCTATTCATATAGCAATTCATCCCAAGTCTTGTTGTCTTGAATACCCATCATTTTGATGATACTTGCTGCAAAGTCATGTTTGCAAGGGGTATGGATATGGGGAGGGACATAATTGGGGCCAGTTTTTAAATCAATCTACCACAGCTCAGATGTCTTAGAATCTGTCAGTAGGGTCTGTTGTGTTCTCCAGACAAAATTTTGTCTTCCATGGGTGAGAATACGGTTCTTAGCAGCTTAGTGGTGACTGACAACTCTAGGCCACCAGATTTTCCCTTAGTCTGTTTTCCTCCAGCAGGATTCCTGGGATTGAGATAAGATTTTTAACAGAGGGACTGCTCTGTCAGATCTTGACCTGTAGTGGAAAACAATTGTTTCACCTTTGGAATAAAATGCACCATCTATTTATTCTTACAATTGTGACCCTCTGGACATGGCTTGAATTTGCAAATGGCTTTGTCAATTAGGATTGCTCAAAAAGGCAATTGCTGTCTGAAATAATGACAGCATAGTCCTCTCCTTCATGATGATTAGAAGAGGGGAACGTAGACAAAGATTTAGCAAAGAATACTACCTTTGAGAGCTACAATATAATTTTTCTTCTTTTTCATATCAGTGGTAGAGATGGTGGTGGTGGCGTGTGTGTGAATAAATAAACTGAGAATGTCCAGCAAATGTTCTCTGAACAGAACAGTGGCTCATTATCATTAAATGTCAGCTGAGAGGGCTACCGTGTGCTTGTGGCTACAACTGGTGCTAGTGCAGGTGCTGGTGTTAGCCACCAATGAGGATGAGGGATCTACCAGGCCTAGAGTTCAGGAACAGAGAACGTCACTCTCTGGTCCTGTGTAAACAAGGTCACTGAGGGCACAGAAAGCAGAAAGCAAAATGTTCTACTATTCAAAGCTCATAAGAGTGGAAAATGCTTAGTTTGTAGCCATGTTCTTGTGTTTTCTTTTAAAAATTTTATTCAATTATTTTATGTATTATTTATATATTTTATATAGATATATCAGCTCAATAAATTTTCTTTTGTGAACATTATATAACCAACACCTACACCTAGAATACAAAAAATCATCAGCACCACTGAAGGCCCTCTCATGGCCCTCCCAGTCACTACCCCTCCTCAGTGATAACCATGGTTCTTTTTTCTAACAGCACAAATTAACTTTGTCAGGTTTTGCACTGTAAATAAATAGAATCATACAGTATGTACTTTTTTGGGGGAGACTGACTTCTTTCATTCAACAAAATGATTTTGAGATTCTTCCAAAATTTTTTCACCTGTGAATTCTTTCATTTTCATTGCTCACTAGTATTCCATTGTATGGATAATTAACATTTTGCTTTCCCATTCATCTGTTGATGGACTTTTGAGTTGTTTCCAGTTTTGGGCTATTACAAATAAAGCTATTATGAACATTTTGTGTACAAGTCTTGGTCACAACATACACATATATGCTTTTCTTGGATAAATCCCTAGAAGTGGAATGGCTGGGTTGTCTGGTAGGAATATGTGTCATGCTTTAAGAAATGGCCAAACTGTTTTACAAAGTGATTGTACTGTTTACATGCCTAACAGAAGTGTATGGGAATTTTGCTTGCTCCATATCCCTACCAATGCTTGGCATGGCCAGTCGCTCCAATTTTAACCATTCTCATGGGTGTGTATAACATTGTGGTTTAAATTGTAGCTTTCTGATGGATAATGATGTTGAACATATTTTTATTTGCTTTTGCCCTTTGAATATCTTCTTCGGTAAAGTGTGTATTAAAAAATATTGCCAATTTTCTTATTGGGTTGTTTGTCTTTTATTATTGAGCCAAAAGAATTCTTTATATTTTCTGGATACAAGTCCTTTGATATTTGTGTTGTGAGTATTTTCTCCCACTCTGTGACTTGTTTTATAATTTTCTTACAGGTGACTTTCAAAGACAAAAAGTTTTACATTTTCATGAAGTCCAATTCATCAAACAAATTTTTTTGTGTTTCATGCTTTTTGTGTTATAAATAAGAAACTTTTGCCTATTTCCAAGTCACAGAGACAGTTTCTTATTTTTTTCCTTTCTATGTATTAGAATTTTAGTTTTCACATTTAGCCTTATGTTCCATTTTTGTTTATGGTATGAGATAAGGGTCAATTTTCATTTTTTTCCCACATAGTTATCTAGTCGGGTCAATAACATTTGTTGAAAAGACTTTCCTTTCTCCTTTGAATTACCTTAGAAATTTGTCAAAAATTAATTGTTCAAAAACATGTAGGTCTGTTTTGAGATTCTCTGTTCCATTCCATTGACCTACATATCTATCTTTTCACTAGTAAGTTCTGAAATCAGGGTATGTACTCTCTTTTAAAATTACTTTTGATACTTTGACACCTTTGCATTTCCAAATATATTTTAGAATCAGCTTTTCAATTCCTACAAAATTCTTGCTAGAATTTTAATTTGATATTGCATTGAATTTACAAAAATCAATTTGGGTACAATTGTGATCTTCCCAATATGAGTCTTTCATTCCATGAATATGGCATATCTTTCTATTTATTTAGTTCATCCTTAATTATTCTCAGAAATGCTTTGTAATTTTTAGTGTCAAGATATTTGGTGTATTTCATTACACTTATTCCTGGGTATTTTATATATTTTGACACCATTGTAAATGGAATTTTTTAAAAATTCACTTTTCAATTGTTTGATGCTAATATATGAGAATACAATAGATCTAAAAAATATTAGCCTCGAATCCTCATTTTCATTGTGTTTTTATTCTGGTAGCTATTTTGTAGGTTCTTTGGGATTTTCTATGCAACCAATTATATCATCTGCAAACTATTACAGTTTTCCTTATACTACTATTTCTTTTTCTTGCCTTATTGCAACATCTAGGACCTCCAGAACAATGTAATGTAGAAATGATGAAAGTGGGTATTCTTCTTTTGTTCCCAATCTCATGCTGAAATAATTCATACTTTTACTATTAAGTATGATGCTAGCTGTAGATTTTTCATAGATACCTTTTATCACTTTGAGGATGTCTCTTATTACCCCCAGTTTGTTCAGAGCTTGTATTATGAATTACATTAAATTTTTTCAATTTTTTCTGCATGTATTGAAATAATCATGGTTTTTCTGCTTTATTTTTTTAAAAAATATAATCAATTGCACTCATTGCTTTTAGAATGTTAAGCTAACCTTGCCTTTCTGGTATAATTCTACTTGGTCATGATCTATTATCCTTTGAATACATTGTTGAATTTGATTTACTAATATTTTCTTAATGATTTTGCATCTATATTCAGGAGGGATATTTGTCTATAATTTTCTTTTCTTTTTTTGTAATGTCAGATTTTGGTATTAGAGTTATTCAGGTCTCATAAAATGAGTTGGGCCCAGACCTCTCAAAGCCTGGTTGTTCTTGCTTCAGTTTTTTGAACTAACCCAGTATCATTCCTCCTTTAATTTTTGAAAAAAATTGGGCAAAATTGGTGCTATTTCTTCCTAGAATATTTGATATGATTCAATAGTGAAACTCTCTGGGGTTGGAGTTTTCTTTTTGAGAATGTTTTATATCAAATTTAAATTCTTTAATAT
>JAQZBX010103562.1:0-11042 GCA_029593785.1 Cabassous unicinctus | reverse complement strand
TTCAGCTACCATGGCTCTGATCAGTCAGCAGCCATCAACATCAAAGCAAAACCCTCCCCGAACAAAAAGGTATGACTTTCTGAAGTCTCAGATGATTAGCATTTTTTAGCAATAAAGTATTTTTAATTAAGGTATATACATTGTTTTGCAGATATAATGCTATTGCATACTTAATAAACTATAGTATAATGTAAACATAACTTTTATATGCACTGGGAATCCAAAAGGTTTGTGTGACTCACTTTGAGATGTTTGCTTTATTGCAGTGGTCTGGAACCAAACTCCCAATATCTTTGAGGTACACCTGTATTGACTCTTCTACCACTATATAATGTTCTTTTGTCTATAGTAATATATTTTCTCTTCATTTCTATTTTGTCAGATATTAGTATAGCCATTCCAGCTCTCTTTTGATTATGTTTGCATTGTATTTCATTTTCTATTATGTTATTTCAAACCTACTTGTGCTTTTTAATCTAAAGTATCTTCTTATAGACAGCATGTAGTTGGATTATATATATTTTATCCACTCTTCCAAAAAATGCCTTTGGATTGGCGTTTTCTAATCCATTTACATTTAATATAATTACTGATAAGGAAGGATTTACATTTGCAAATTTCTCTTTGTCTTTTATGTGTATTATGTTGTTTTTGTTCCTCTATTCTTCCATTATGGACTTTTTGGGGTTAAACAGATTTTTTAGTGTACCATATTAACTCTCTTGTCATTTTGTTTTGATTTTGATTAATAGATGTCTTAGTCTGCTAGAGCTCCATAACAAAGGAACCCAAGCTGGGTGGATTAAAACAACAGAAATTTATTGTCTCACAGTTCTGGAGTGTAGAAGTCCGAAATCAAGGTGTCAGCAAGGCCATGCTTCCTTTAAAGTCTGTAGGGAAGAATCAGCTGCATGCCTTTTTCCTGGCTTCTGGCAGTGATTTACAGGCAATCCAGCTAGTCCTTGACTCATTCAACCTATGGCATTCTGCCCTTTGTGTTTCTGTGTCCAAATTTCCTCTTCTTATAAGGACACCAATCGTATTGGATTAAAGACCAACCCCACTCCAGTATGATCTCATTTTAACTTGCTTAATTCCATGTGCAGCAACTTTTTTCCAAATAAGGTCACATTCTAAAGTACTGGGGGTTAGAATGTCAACATATCTTTTGGGGGGACACAATTCAACCCACAACAGTAGACTTTATTTTTCAGAGCAGTTTTGGGTTTACAGAGAAATTGTGCATTAATTGCATAGAGTTTCCATCTATCCCCTCTCCTTGCTATACACAGTTTCTCCTTTTATTCACATCTTGCATTAGTGTGGTACATTTGTTAGAATTGATGAACCAATACTGATACATTATTATTAATTAAGTTAACAGTTTATATTAGGGTTCACTGTCTGTGTTGTACAGTTCTATGGGCTTTCTTTTATTATATATTTTTAGTTATTTTCCTAGTGCTTTACCTGGAGATTAAAATTAACATATTAAATCATAACACTCTAGTCTGGATTAATACCAACTTGATTTTAATAGCACACAAAAACTTTGTACTTGTGCAACTCTAATCCCTCCCCCCTCTTTTGTGCTGTATTGTCATACAAATTACATCTTTATACATTTTATCTCTATTAACAGATTTATAATTATTGCTTAATAGGAGAAAATAGAGCTACAAAAAGCAAAAATATATTTATATTATCATTTATATTTACCTATATAGCTACCTTTACTAGTTTCCTTTGTTTATTCATGCATATTTAAATTACTGTCTCAGGTCCTTTCTTTTCAGCCTGGAGGACTCCCTTTAGTGTTTCTTGTAGAATGGGTCTGGTAGTGATGAATTCTCCCAGATTTTGTTTTTCTAGGATTGTCTTCATTTTTCCTTCATTTTTATTGTTGTTTAAGGATAGTTTTTTAAATATAGAATTCTTGGTTGACAGTCTTGTTCTTTCAGTACTTTGAATATGTCCTTACACTTCCTTCTGCCTTCTATGGTTTCTGATGGAAAATCAGCTATTAATCTTATTGAGGATCCCTTGTACATGATGAGTCATTTTTCTATTACTGCTTTCAAGGTTTTCTCTTTGTATTTGACTTCCAACAGTTTTATTATGATGTTGATAGGTATGAATACCTTTCTGTTTATCCTACTTGGAGTTAAGTTTCCTGAATTTTGAATTAATGATTTTCATCAAATTTGGAATGTTTGGAACCATTATTTCTTCAAATATTCTTTATGCCCCCTTTCTTCCTCTCCTCCCATTCTAAAACTCCCGTTTTATATATTTTGTTATGCTTGATGGTGTCCCACAGGTTTCTGGGACTCTTTTCATTTTTCTTCATTCTTCATTCTTCTTTTCTTTCTGCTCCTCCAACTGGATACTCTCAATTGATCTATCTTTAAGGTCACTGATTCTTCTTCTGCTTACTCTGCCACTCTGGTGAATTTTTCATTGCATTTGTTGTACTTTTCAATGCCAGAATTTCTATATGGTCCTTTTTTGTATAATTATTGATATTCTCTATTAGATGAGACATTATTCTCATACTTTCCTTTAGTTCTTTAGACATGGTTTCTTTTAGCCCTTTAGATACATTTAAAATAGCTGATTTAAATTCTTTGTTTAGTAAGTCCAATAGCTGGACTTCCTCAGGGATGGTTTCTATTTATTGCTTTATTTCCTCTATATGGATATCTTGTCATTTTTGTTGAAAACTGGGCATTTAAAATAATACAATTTGAAAATTCTGGAAATAAGATGCTCCCCTATCCCTGCCACCAGGTTTATTATTCTTGCTGTATGTTGTTGTTTTTTGCTTGGTGATTCTTTCTGAAATAATTCAATAAAGTCTGTGTAGCAGTTTGATATTATTTATGAATTACAAAAAGAAATATAGATTATGTTTGTAAACTGGTTGGTTCCTCTGGTGTGATAACCCTTTGATTGTATTAGATTCAGCTGAGATGTCTGATTAAATTGTTAAGATTAGGGCTCTGATCCAACCACATCAGCTGAGATTTAAAGAACCTGGGACCACAGAGCCTGAAGAGGAATGAGGAAGGCTGAACCCTCACAGAGATTGCCTGTGATCTTGCATAAACACATGGCAACAGACTTTGGGTGAGAAAGTACCTCTTATGGTAACTTGAATTGGACTCTTTAGAGCTTGATAACTGTAAGCTTCTACCCCATATAAATACCCTTTATAAAAGACAACAGAGTTATGGTACTTTGCATCAGCACCCCTTTGACTGACTAACACAGTCTGTATTCTTTGTATGTGGCCACTGAAGTCACAGATCAGTTAACTTAATGATCAGCTAATGGTTGGACAGATTTTATTTAATGTCTGGAAACAATAAGTCTCTCAGTCTTTGTTGAGGGGCTCTGTGTACATGTTGGGGAATGCCTTAAACACTCACCCAGGCAGTTGACAACTCTACCTTAGTCTTCACTTCCTGTTTGCACAAAGCCTCAATATCAACTAGAGATGAGCGCTTAGGGCCATCTCATGTCTTTCCTGAGCACACATACAATCTTGTGTACATGTGCAGTCTTATATATGTGCATGGCCTTGTAGATTCCCAGAAATATGCCAGAGCTTTTCAAAGTCCCTTATAGTCATCTCATTTCCCAGTTTTTCCTTTTAAGCTTTTTGGTTAGCCTATTGCTTGCCCCAATTCTTATACACTGCCTTAGGAAGCCATTTCATTAAATAACTGATGCTAATTGTTTTTTACATACATCCTTGGGGAAAGGCTGTTTGCACTAAGTGAACTTGAATCAGGTCAAATAAAGACAAGTTTTGTGAGTGGGGTCTTCCAGGGAACAACCAGAAAAGTCAATTAATAACAATTATCTAGGAATGAGGATTTGAAGGAGCTCCAACCCCATTCTGTTTCTCCAGTTGTTGCTAGTCTGTTGGTTTTCACCATGATTTTGAGCTGTTGGTTTTCAAGGCTATCTCAAAGCTGGGAAATAGAGGGTGGAAATAGGAAAAGTTAAAACACCACAAAGCTCAATGTTCTTACTTAGATTCAGATTTTTTTCTTAAATAAATGCTTCCTAGTTGCTTCAAGCTTGTGTTTCATTTCCAGAATTCAGAAGAAGTTCATTCCGAGAATTTTACCAATTTTCTCATTTCTTTTATGGAAGAGAGGAGCTTTGAAAGTCCCTACTCTGCCATTTCTGATGATGATGCTCCCACTCTTGACTTCTTCTTCTTCATCTCTAATACCTAATCCATCAATAAGTTCAGCTGGTGCTATCTTTAGTCTATTTCCTGACTACCACTACTTCTCACTACCCCACTGCTATCAACCCGATCCAAGTCACCAACATATTTCCTATATCTTATTGTTATAACCTCCTAACTGTTTTCCCTAACTCCATTCTTGTCCTCCTGTCATCCATCCTCCACACAGCATCCTGGGTGAACTTTTTAAAATGTCCTTCAGATAAGGTTATGTCACTGTTTTAAATCCTTCAGTGGCTTACCCATTGTCCTAGGTGAAAATCTAAGATCCTTCCCATGGAGTCCCAGGTCCTGCATGATCTGGCCCCTGCCTACCTCCCTGCTTCAACTCATGCTTTTTCCCTGTTGTGCCATATGCTAACAGCCCTGCTGGTTTTCTTTTAATTTCTTGAATACATCAAGCTATTTCCCACCACAGGCCTTCCCACTACATTTAGTACCACATCCTGTTTTTCCAAAACTTTCCTGGTTTTAGCACTGAGAGTCCTATGCAGCAGGAGACCTCTCAGTTCCATGGGAGAGTTCCACTGGGAGAGCTCATCACCCTACTTCATACACACTGTTCCCTCTAATTGAACACTATTCTCTCCCCTCCACCATTTTTCACCTAGATATAGCTTATATATGCTTATCCTTTGATCTCAACTTAAATATCACACCTTTAGAGAGGCCTTCCTTGACCACACAATCTGCAATAAAGCCCCTCTTTTTTCTCTGTCATAATTCTCTACTGTGGTCCTTCCCAGAACTTAAAACAATTTGTAATTATTTATTTATTGTTCCGTTTACTTGTTTATCAAGTGTCTCCTCCATTAGAATGTTAACTCCATGGTGGTAGGGAATGCTTCTGTCTTATTCAACCCATGTACTCCTGGCATCCAGCACAATACCTGACATATAGTAGGTGCTCAGTAAACACTTGTTGAATGAATGAATGCATCCATGAATGCTACACAACCACAGGTTGATCTGCCACTCTCAATTTGCTGTTAAAGCATTTGTATTCTATGGGAGTCTTCTTCTGTGACCTGTCTGCACTCCCCAGACAGGGTTAAGGCACCCTTCTTAGTGATGTTGTATGACTCCTTCCTACTTCGTATATCCTAAAAACCCAAAGAACTCAGCATGTCCAGTGGCAAACAGGTCAGGGCACAATCTTGATCTGAGCAGGGACTAGGCTAGCCCTTATAGTAGGCACAATCCTGAGGGAAAATGTCTTGGTGGGCAGGGCACAGGCTACATTTCAGGCCCATTTTACCCCACCCTCCAGCCATGGGTCTTGTGCAGATCACAAATTTCACAGCTGTAAGCCACAGCCTTGACTCTGACAGGGAAATTTGTAAGCAAAATGAGAGGAATAAAGATGAGAAAGATCAATGGCGCCCCAGAACATGCAGTGCCTGCCTCTGGTGGAACCTGGGGTTCTTTTGTGAGTGGCTTTAAAAGGCCACTTCAGGAGAACAAATAAAGGGAGACTGGCTCAGTCATCTCAACCCCTGTTAGTAGTTAAGTGTCAAGAGCCTGTTTGCATTCTGGCTCTGTCTTTTACTAGCCATGTGACCTTGGAGAAGTGCTTCCATTTTGTCATCTGTAAAATGGCTTAAAAGGTTATTGTGGACATTAAATGAGATAATATATAATACATGCTTATTACAGTGTCAAGCACAAGTTCTCAATAAGTAGTTGTTACTATTATTGATACATAATATATAAATATAATACACAAAATATCAGATTTGTAAATAACATTTTATATTATATTATAGAAAACATATACAATATAAGATTTGTATAAAGAAATTAGAATGGGTTTCAAAGGTAACTTTGATCAAGTAGCCTCTTCCCCTAGCAGCTGGCCTTGAGTTTGCAGCTTGGGTTTTTATTAAAAGATGGGATTGGAAAGTTTCCCAGATTGTACATCTGGCCCAGTCCCTAGCCAACCTGGTGACGGTGTAGGGTGACGAGCAAGGTGACTCACTTGTCCCAGTGGAGGCCTCATCTCTTGTGAAACAGCAGGGACAGGGGTGGGGTGCTGAGCAGGTAATAAATAAGACCTCCAAGAGTCATCTCTATTTCAATACCCAAAGCAGGCAGAGGTAGCTGGCTGCAGGCCTGTCTTCAGGAAGAAAATGCACAGGTAGCAAGGATGACTTAGCTCTCTTCAGGTGGTCCAGTCTTCCAAGAAAGCTCTTTGTCAGAGGAAGGCATAGCTCAGGGTCCTATGGTACTCAGGATAGTGTCTAGGTGGGGGACTGGGTGGAAAGCAGCAGAGCCTTGGGCCAGAGGAGACCAAAGACAGGGAAAGGAGTCAGCCCAGAATTGGAGCACCTCTGTATGGCACCACTTCATCTCCTACCCTTGAAGACATTTGAGTCCAGAGAAAATTATTCTAGTGAACAGCCATAAGGGCATCCTTGAAAGGGAAAGAAAGGATGGGCACATTGCTTGGGGTACACAAGTATCAGGTCTTTTTCGGTTTTGACTGGGAAGTCATCTCCTTTACCCAAGTTCACTCAGGCAGTGGAAGTCCCCAGATCTAAGCTGGCTACATAGTACAACGGATAACAACAATACTAATGACAGTCACAACAACAATAATAGTTAGCAGTTGCTGAACCCTACCAACATCATGGCCTGACCTGGCATTAAGTGTTTACATAGGCTACATCTCTCCATCCTCCCAATAACCCTGTGAAGTAAGAACCTTTGCCAAGTTTATTCTACAGATGAGGAAGAAGGCTCAGGGAGGTGAAGTAGCTTACCTCAGGTCAAGCAGTGGACCTTGCATTTGAACCAAGGTCTCTCCTGACACTAAAGTTCTTAATCCCAGATCAGAACACATGTCCTGACATTCCACAAACATGGGGTTCTCCAGAAACATACAGGAGGAAAGTTCAGATCCTTTGGTTACCCCATGTCCAGCTTGGGCCCTGAAGTCTGAGAGGCCCAGTTTCTTACCTTATCAGTTCTACAATTTACTATCATTTAATTTTCGAGCTGTGCAAACTTGAACAAGGGCTTAGCAGAGCCAGGCACACCACAAGCACTCAATATTAGCTGATATTATTATGCTTGTTACCTGATCCTGTTTCACCTGGACAAATTGGGACAAATTTGGGACAGTAAGGGCTCACAAGCTTATTGTGAAGTCAAATGAGATGATGGATAGAAAGACAGTCAGTGTGAACTTACTGTGGTATTCAAACGTTTACTTCTTCCTTCCGCAAACTTGTACTGATTTCTTATTATGTGCTGGGCAGACACAACACTAAATAAGATTCTGGCCCTGCCTTTGTGAGCTTCAAATTCTCCCTCAGAAGCTTAACAATTATTTTTTTGTCTACCACAGGGCAGGGATTTTCACCTCCATTTCACAGACGAGATTAAGGAATTTGTTCCAAATCATATAGGAACATAGAATTTATAATAGCTATCTGTGTGATCTTGGGCAAGTTTCCTAACCTCTCTGTGGTAGGTTGAATAATGGTCCCCAAAATATCCGGGTCCTAATTCTTGAAACCTGTGAATGCTACTTTATATGAAAAAGGGGTTTTGGCAGATGTGATTAAGTAAAGGACCTTGAGATAGGGAGATTATCTGTGTGGTCCCAGTGTAATCACAGGTGTCTTTATAAGAGGGAGTCAGGAGGAGTCACCATCAGAGAATGAGATGTGATGATGGAGGCAAAGATGAGAGGGATATAGCCACAAGCCAGGAAACACTGGAAGAACAAGGAACAAATTCTCCCCGACAACCTTTGGAGGGGGAGCGGCCCTGCTGACACCTTGATCTCAGCCCAGTGACACTGATTTCAGACTTCCAGCCTCCAGAACTGTGAGAGAATAAATTTCAGTGGATTTAAGCCACGAGATTTGGGGCTAATTTGTTGCAGTGGCCATAGGGAACTAATACACTCTCCATGCCTCAGTTGCCTCACGTGGAAAACAGAGCTAACAAGAAAACCCACCTCATAAAGTTGTTGTGAGGATTCAATGACTTAATATGTGCAAAGGTCTTTCAAACAGTGCCTGTCATGTTGTGATCACCATACAAGTATTAGCTATTGTTATTTTTGTCGTCAATATTATTAATGGAATGTTTACTATGCACCAGGCCCCGTGCTCTGGTCTTTAGATATAAAAGTGCTGGCCCTTTAACTCAAGTTTTTTGGATCCAAAGTCCATGGGTGTCTTTTTTTACATTTAATTATAATTATTATTATCACATATAGTTTCCATACGAGAAGACATTTGTCTGCACCCTTCTCAGTACCTCTATTTTATACCTTGCCATGAGCTTGCTATCCCAGAACTCAGGGCTTCTTGGTTAGGAAATCTGCCTAAAGAGTATGAGTGCTCCTGGTGAGCCAGTGCAGCCTACCCCCAGCTCTGAGCTCCCTGCTAGACCTGTAAGAGAAGGGTGGGATAGCATGAAGCCCTTGCCCCTCCTGGGATTGAAATGCCATCTCCTCCTATTAGCAGGACCAAGAGCATCACCACCTTTCTCATTTCTCCACTCAGTGTCTGACACATACAAGCATGCCACGAATTTCTGGCGAATCATTGGATCTCCCTGGGATGGATAGAATGCCAAATTCCATTACCCAGACAGGGATTTTGAGGCCCAAGAAGATTAAGTGAGTGTATCCTTCATGGTGCTGGCAGGAAACAAATAGTGTACCCAAAGGGGTAATTTAAGGAGAGTTTAAGGAAGGGACCATTTACAAAAGTGTTTGTTGGTCGGGTGAGAGGAAGAGACAAGAGATGGTGAAAGACCCAGGGACTAGCTAGAGCAGGGAGCTGTTATGGCCCCTAGCCTGCAGAAGCAAGGGGAAGGAGGAGTTACAGAACCCACTGAAAGCTGTAGATGTGAGACAGGGACTGCCTCACAAGACATGGCTTTTGGGGAAAGGAATGCAGACACTGCCAACCTGCAGCCCAGGCAGTAAGGGACTCAGGGGGATAAATACCAGTCTCTCTCTCCTCCCACCTGCCGGTCTTTGGCCAGTACTTTTCATTGGCCAAACCCAACTAGAAGCCAGAGCACTAGGGAGCTCTGGTGCTACAGTCCTCGTGGGTCAACCTCCTGAGGCAGAGAGCAGGGTGGAGAGCAGGGTGGAAAAGGGTCTGGAGGGGCAAAAGGAGAGCATCCAGCATGACAATTTGCCCAAGGTCATGCAGCAAGACCAGTGCTAAGTTGAAGATAAGACTTTCAGTGAATCTGGGCTCATTGGCTGAGACCACATGCTTCCAAACAACCTAGGCTTATGACGTATTTAGTGTTTGGCCAGGTGCTGTTATTCTCATTTAGAACTTCCGAAGCAGTTTTCCTCCCCTCAACGCCCACCCCGCCATTGTCAATAGGATTGAAAAGTAAAGTCTCTCTAACATTATGCAATTCTTTTAATTGATTTTTGTGACATCTTATTTTTAATTATACTTTAATATAATATATGGGATATTTAAGTTAATATATGGGATAAATGAATAAAATCTCTATAGTATTCCCACAGGCTATACTTACACACTTAGGCAAAATTAGAACTAAACTCTATAGATTTTTCTGAAAGTTTTGGTTGATTATAAATTAAATTCCTGCCACCACCACCCCCAGAGTGTAACTTAATTGTCCAGAGAAATGTTGGCAAAGGACAGAAGAATCCCAATACATCAGCTGCAGATGAGGCCTGGACTCTGTGGTAAGCCAGATCTGAGTGCCTTCCCATTTCTGCCACTCCCCTTCGCTGTGTGAACATGGCTGAGTCATTTACTCTCTCTAAGTCTCAACGTCCTCTTGGAATAGTAAGGAAATGACAGTGCCTACCTTGCAGAGTTGACATGAGGGTGAAATGAGGTCATGCTGGAAAGCTCTTGGGCATGCTGACTGGTGGGTGGTCAACACTCCATGAAGGATGCAACTGCTTGTGGGAGGTGTGGGCCTAGGAACCTCTCCCCCTCCCATACCCACTGACTTCCAGCTAGCCTGGTTACCTCCCATCTCCTGGCCCAGTTCTCCAACTCCTACAATCACCTCTGGCTCTCTCACATGCAACAGGTCTCTGAACACACTCCGGAAGTTCTGGCTCTTAGCTTTTCAACTTCTGTCATTCTTTTGGCCTTGGTGCCCCTTCTGTCATGGCCTCAGGTCAAGACTCCTTGCCACAGCCTTTACGCCTCAGAATTCCAGGTCCCCAGCCAGGCAGGTATTTGGGCCCCCAGGAGGTGAGGGGGCATGGATGGTGGGGTTCAGATGTGGTCTTCAGAGATTGTGCAGTCCAAAGCAGCTCCTTATAGATAATAAGGAGACACGGGTGAAAAGCACAGGCAGTGGCATCAATCAGACCTGGATTCGAATCCCCTTTCTGCCACTTACTAGCAGTAGGACCATTGGCAAGTCATTTCATTTCTTTCTGCCTCCATTTTCTCATTTGTGAAATGGGTTAAAGATAGAACATACCTCATGGGGTTGTTATGAGGACCAAATGAAGCGCCGTTTGGAGAGCTCTTACAGTGGTGCTTTACTGTGACCACTTCACCTCTGACCTGGAGGTGTAAGGGACAAGTTCCAGCTGAGCACAAAGGCACCAGCACCAGGCACTTTTGCTGCAAAGCCCCTTCCCTCTTTTTCAGCCTCTCCCCCCATGCCACTAGTAGCTCCATGCTCTACTCCCAGTCCCCCTTCCTACAATGGCAATGATTCCCAGGAGCAGCATGCCTCAGGATCAGCTACTGGCTGCCTAAGCTTTGGATTGAGTTTTTCATGTATTCCTGTTTCCATT
>JAQZBX010103561.1:0-11119 GCA_029593785.1 Cabassous unicinctus | reverse complement strand
TCTAATAAATATTAGACAAATAATAAGTAGAAGATACTTTTTAATAAATATATGAAATAAAATTTTAATGCTATTTTCTAGGTGGTATTTAATGCATTATTGTACATGAGGAGATTTTTGTCCTGTTTCATAGAGATGTCCTTTACCCTTTGAAATGCCAGTATCTGACAGTTGTAAACTCCATACTTTGTTGAACAAGCTCTAATTCTGGGAAGATACCAAGAGTATATGAGTGAGTGACCTTTAAACAAGTCTTGCCTTCTATTGGAATTTTTAAGTCTCCATGGCCAAATTCCTTTTGAAAGAATTTTTTCTATCATAAATTATCATAAATGTAATACTTAGTGTTAAAATTGTCAAATAACATTATATTCTGTTTCTATAAAATATCAGACTAAGTTGTAACACCTTGAATTTCCTGACAGCTACATCATTCACTTAGCCATCATGCAGATACTGTAGGATTTTTAATTTCTCACATTCCTTTTTGTTTTAATCACTATTAGTTGTATATAAAAGCAAACTGCTCAAATTTTATGCTTATATTTCTTTTGTTTTCTCCATAATGTCTATTAAGAATGTGTAATTTTAGACAAATCACTTTCCTTCTCTGTGTCTCAGGTTCCTTGTTGGTAAAATGAAGGGTTTTGAAAAACAGTCTGCTGAGTTCAGCTTATAGATAGGCTAGAGTAGACTTACTGGTATGCTACTATAGACTTATTGTGATTCTAGCAATGGAAGAACTTTTATCATTGATGTGGAGGCAGTGGCCACTGGAGGTTCTGAGGGGAGGGAGAGGGAAAAAGAGATGTAATATGGGGACATTTTGGGGACTTGGAATTGTCCTGAATGACATTGCAATGACAGATACAAACCATTATATATCTTGTCATAACTTACAAAATTGTGCTGGAGAGAGTGTAAACTACAATATAAACTATAGTCCATGCTTAGTGGCAATGCTCCAAAATGTGTTCATCAATTGGAACAAATGTATCATACTAATGAAGGATGTTGTTAATGTGGGAAAATGTAGAAGGGGTTGGGAGTGGGGCATATGAGAATCCCCTATATTTTTTATGTAACATTTGTGTAATATAAGTATCTTAAAAAATATATTAAAAACTACATTAAAAGAAAGAGAAAAAGAAAAACAGAAAAACAGTCTGTTGATCTTCCTTCCATTGTCACCATTCTATGTCACGCATCCTCAGTGGGGGTGATATCACCCCAAGGACATGGATTTTTTTTTTTTGAGTGGTAGAATCTTAGATATAACAATGGTTTGTTGCCCTCCAAATGGCCACCAAATATAAACAGATATAGAGTAAATCTGTGGTATTAAAATTCCATGACTGGGCGGGGGGGAAGGATTAAGAAAAATATGTCTAGCTAAGTCCCTTAGGAGATGATAATTAAAGAAAAGATAAAGATTGAGAAACTCTATGAGTTTTTGCACTTAAATTCATGGACTCTAACAAAATCATTTTTACAACTCATTTTAATCTCTTTTCCACTGCCACATCATCATTAAGTAAATCTTATGTATCATAAACACATATATCATGTATATATAATATATGTATATATATAAACACATAATACACACACATGCATAGAATGATCATTTTCAGTTCAATGCCTGTTTGCATGTAAACATTGCTTTTGTCTTCCAGGTGTTATGAGACATTAGACCAGTATTTTCAAGAAATGACTTGAATTCTAAAGGGAATTAACAAGTTTATAAAACATAGATTGTAAGTCATGATTTTTAAATAGAACAAAAATAGAGCATGATTTTAGTTATTACTTAAATAAATATTTAGGGACGACTTTAAATATTAAATACAAATTATAGTGATACATTGAATGTTCTTTCCTACTATGAATAAAACTTTTTGGAGATAACATAAGCTTATATATTTATTTAGATAATTATGGCACAATAAATAAAAAATAAAACATTACCCTTTGTTTATGTGCCATAAAAATGTTTAGGAAAAAAACAAAAAAATTAAATAGCATATGTAGCCAGTGAAGCAGAATAACATATTTGTCATTAAAATATAACCGGTTTGTCATGTTTCAGACTGTCATTGTAATAGGTTAAAACAATTCTTGTTACTCTCATAAATAAATAAACAAATAAATCTTTCTTAAAGTATGTTTTTAATAACAAGAAAAATCTGTTAGACTTAATTTTACCAATCCAATATATTTTAAGAAAGAGCCCATCCTTCTCTAGGTAAATTTACCAAAGGATTGTTTTTGCTTTCTTAATTCTGTCTCACAAATAATACTGAATATTCATATGTCAATATGCACTGTACAGAAAGAGGGAGAGACATATCTAAATATGATGTCATAATAGATAATTGTATTGTATAGAACTTAAACTAGTAATCTTCTCATGAAGCTAATGGTAAAAGATTGAAGCACAGAATTCACTTTCATCTGAAGAAACAAACTATGTTTGGAAAAGTAATCTAATGATTTACAGGATAGACTTTAACATTCAGTAAGAGTTCATGACCAGTTTTACAAATGAACAAAAAGGTTTGGATATTTAGTATTATAAATATAAAACAATAAAATAATACTTCATAGAACCTTTAAATCTTAGTGTGTGAGTCAAGCAGATATTACCAACATTCAATAAAATTCATTTATAAGGTAACTACTAAAAACAAATTAATTTGATCAATGTAAATAAAGACTATGATAATTCTTTTCCTGATCATTTTTGTTGATTCTATTTTGATTATCTATATTCATCCTTAATAACCAATAAAAGTTTAATTGACCTTGTGGGTATACACAAAATTAGTATCTTGTATATAAAGTGGGTTAGTAAATATCAACTTTTCTAGAGACCTTTTAGAAAATGGAAATTGAGAATATGAGTTGTGTTCTGGTTTTTAAGTTGTGATGAAAGTTATTTCTTTGTGATTTTGTCCCTAATTGCCATATATGAGAAAGAACCTGTATTAGTCAGGGTTTTCTAGGGAAACAGTACTGACAGGAGATATATGTAAGTATTATGAGATTTTTAAAAATTGTCTCCCAGGACTGGGGGATGGGAAAGTCCAAATTACATAGGGTAGACTGCAAGCCAGAAACTCCGATTAAGGTCTTCAATGAATTCTCCAGGAGAAACTCACTGATTGAAGTAGAGATGGAAATTCTCTCTTCTGAATGCTGAAATCATCACTTCTCCTTTTAAGGCCTTAAACTGGTTGGATGAGAAATCTATCATTGCTGAAAACAGTGTCTTCAGTGTATTGCAGATGTGATCAGCTTTAGATGCAATCAATTTACTGATGACTTAAGTCCACCAAATGTCCTCACCATAACAATTAGGCCAGTGCTTGCTTGACCAAACAAGTGGGCACCATTACCTGGCCAAGTTGACACATGAGTCTAACATCACCAAAAAGTAATTATTTGGTTAATACAGGAAACATTTTTAAAAATCTTATTTTAGTAAACAAAATGTTTAAGGTACAGTCAACTAAATGAATATATTCATTTATAAATGATGATATTATAAACACACGTATACACCCACATATATAGGTACAAAATACTCAGTATAAATACATAAAGTGTGTGATAGGCAGAATAATGGCTCCCTGAAGAGGTCCATATCTTAATCTCTTGAACCTGTGAATACATTTTATCACATAACCAGGGGAAATTAAGTTTGCAGAAGAAATTAAATTGCTAATCAGTTGACCTTAAAATAAGGAGATTACCTTGGATTATCTGGGTGGGCCCAAGGTAATTGAAGGAGCCCATAAATGGGGACAAGGGTATCAGAAGAGTCAGTACCAGAGAGAAGGAATCATGAGAAAGACGCGATTGGTCATTGCTGACTTGGAAGATGAAAGAGGTCATAAGCTAAGACTGAGGGCAACCTCTCGAAGCTGGAAAAGGCACAAAGTGGATTCTCTTCCTAGAAGCTCAACAAAGGAACTCAGCTCTGATGACATCTAGAATTTTACCTCAGTGAAACCCACTTCAGGCTTTAAGACTCCAGAAAGAAGATAATAAACTTGTTTTGTTTTAAACCACTATGTGGCAATTTGTTTACAGTAGCAATGGGAAACTAATACAAAGAAGTAATATGCTCAAAGACTAGAACTGTATTACTAGATCCAAGAAGGCAGAGTAGGGAATGGCAAACTGTACTTGTCCTCCAGAAACTGCAGGAATATAGGCAGGTTTACCTGGCAGAAGAGAAGCTGCGGGACCCTGGGGGCAATTGGAGAGGACAACTAGAAATGGGGTATCCATTTGCCTGGGGGAAAGGGATGCCATGAGAGATAAGACACTCAAGCCAGCACACAGCCAGCTCAGAGGGAGAGGGAAGCAGGGGAAGTGATATCGCTAGAAGACAAGTGTTCAGCAGACTCTGAGAGTGAGGAAAGCCCCCAGGCAACCAGGGATGCTTCTCAGTGCTCAGCAGACTCTTGAAGGAAGGAGATGTGGGGAAAACAGCTGGTGGTCAGCTGGCTCAGGGGGAGAGAAATTTTGGGGGGCAGAGGAGATAGGGTGGGTAAAACAGATTTCAGTTTGTTCCAGGAAAAGGAAAAATGCCAGACAGTACTGAAGTGGCTCCAGGGAGAAGGAGCGGGAGCTGATCACACAGGCTGTCATACCCACTTGCCCTGGGAAAGAGAGGAACTAGGTCAGTGAGGGGGTGGCCTGACAGGCACCTAACAGCCCAGGAGAGAGGGAAACCCAAAGAGGCAGCTGGCAAACTGTCAGAAGCCCAACTGGCCTGAGAGAAAAGAGGGTGGGGAGAGGCAGCCTGCCAGAGCTGTCAGGAGCCCAACCAGCCCAGAAGAGAAGGGATCCAGAGGGTGATCCAGCAGGCTGTCAGGCACCCATCCAGCTCCCTGCAGGAGAGGAAGTTGAGAGACAAGGAACCTCCTGATAAGGAACTTAGACTGAGATTTTTTAAAGTTTTTTTTCTTTGTTTATTATATATTTTTAAAATTCTTTATTCTTTGTAATGTTTGATTTATTTATTTCTCTGCACGTGACACCTTATCTGTGGAGGCAGAGCTGCAGGTTGATTGAGATGGTTTCTAGTGGCATGAGAAAACTACCGACCAATCTCTTTAATGAACTTAGATACTAAAATCCTCAACAAATCAGTTTTATCCCTGATCCATGGGTTTTATCCCTGGCATGCAAGGGTGGTTCTACATTAGAAAATCGATCAATGAAATACACCACATTAACAGATCAAGTGAAAAAAAGTCACATGATAATCTCTACTGATTCATAAAAAGCATTTGAAAAGATAAGCATCCTTTCTTGATAAAAACAGTTAGAAAGATAGAAATAGAAGGAAATTTCCTCAACATGAAAAACAGTATTTATGAAAAACCCACAGGTAACATCATACTCATGATGAAATGCGTAAGGCTTTCCCTCTAATATCTAGAACATGACAAGTGTGCCCATTGTCACCACTCTTATTTAACACTGTGTTAGAAGTACATGCTTGAGCATCTATACAGGAAAAAGAAATAAACAGAATCCAAATTGGAAAGGAAGAAGTAAAAATCTCATTATTTGCAGATGACATGATCCTATACATAGAAAGCCCTGAAAAATCTACGGCAAAGCTTCTAGAGCTGATAAACAAGTTCAGTAAAATGGCAGGATAGAAGATCAAAATGCAAAATCAGTAGCATTTCTGTACACTAATAATGAGCAATCAGAGGAGGAAATCAAGAGAAAAATTCCATTTACAAGAGCAACTAAAATAATCAAATACCTAGAAATAAACTTTAACTAAAGATGTAAAGCTCTTATTCACAGCAAACTACACAAAATTGATAAGAAAATAAAAGAAGACCTAAATAAATGGAAGAATAGTCTATGTACATGGATTGGAAGATTAAACATCATTCAGATGTCTGTCCTACCCAAATTGATTTACAGATTTAACACATTCCAAATAAAAGTTCAAACAACATTTTTCACTGAACTGGAAAAGCAATTATGAATTTTGTTTGGAAGGGCATGGGACCTGAAATAGCCAAATGTATTTTGAAAAGAAAACAAAAGTGGATAAATCATGCTACCTGACTTTAAATAAACTACAAAACTACAGTGGTCAAAACTGTATGGTATGGGAAGTGGGTGTGGCTCAATCGATAGAGCTCCCGTTTACCATATGAGAGGCCCCGGGTTCGCTTCCTGGGGCCTCCTTGTGAGGGCAGGCCGGCCGGCCCGCGCGGCGGGGTGGGCTGATGCAGCAAGACCTCACAGCAGGAAGCGGGTGTGGCTCAATTGATGGAGCCCCTGTTTACCATGTGGAAGGCCCCGGGTTCGCTTCCCGGGGCCTCCTTGTGAAAGCAGGCTGGCCCGCGTGGCGCGGTGGGCTGATGCAGCAGGACCTCACAGCAAGGGGGAAATAAGCAGGCACGGAAAGAACACACAGCAAATGGACACAGCAAGCACAAGCAGCAAGGGGGGGGATAAATAAATAAATAAATAAATATTTAAAAAACAAAACAAAACAAAACAAAAAACTGTATGGTATTGGCACAAGGATACATACTGACCAATGGAAGCAAATTGAGAGTTCTGATATAGATCCTCACATATATGGTCAACTGATATTCAACAAGACCACCAGGAATGGCCTCTTCAATAAATAGTGCTGGGAGAATTGGATATCCATATCCAAAAGATAGAGAGAGGGTCACCATCTTATGCCCTATACAAAAAGTACTCAAGATGGATCAAAGACCTAAATATAAGAACAAAGATGATAAAGCTCCTAGAAGATAATGTAAGGAAGCATCTATGAGCTTTTTTGGTAGGAAATGGTTTAAAAAATTCACACTCAAAGCACAAGTAACAAAAAGAAAAAAATAGGTAAATTGGACTCCCTCAAATTTAAAACGTTTTGCGTTTCAAATGAGATTGTCAAGAAAGGGAAAATGCAACCTACTCAGTGGGAGAAAATATTTGGGAACCACATTGATAAAGGTCTAATATCCAACATATGTAAAGAAATCCTACATCTCAAAAATAAAAAGACAAACAACTCATTAATAAAAAAATGGCAAGAGATTTGAACAGACACTTTTCCAAAGATGAAATATAAATGCCTAAAAAGCACATGAAAAGATGCTCCACATCATTAGCTATTAGGGAAATGCAAGTCAAAATTACTACAATGAGATATCATCTTACATCTATTAGACTGGTGGCTATTACAAACAAACAGAAAACTAAAAGTGTTGGAGAAGATGTGGAGGAAAGGCTACACTCAACTACTGCTGGTGGGAATGTAGAATAGTGCAGCCATTGTGGAGGACAGTCTGGCAGTTCCTCAGGAAGCTAACTATAGTATTTCCATATGACCCAGCAATCCCACTGCTGGGTATATACCCAGAAGAATTGAAAGCCTGGATGCATAGAGATATGTGCACACCAGTCTTCACAGTGGAATTATTCACTATCGCCAAAAGTTGGAAGCAACCTAAGTGTCCAATAACAGATGAATGGATAAGCAAAATGTGGTACATACATACAATGGAATATTACTCAGCTGTGATAAAGAATGAAGTATTGACACATGACAACATGGATGAATATTGAAGATCCTCTGTTGAGCGAAGTAAGCCAGTCACTAAAGGACAAATATTGCATGAACTCACTTATATGACCTAAGCATACTGAGCAGATTCAGAGAGATAGAATCTGGAAGAGAGGTTATCTAGAGCTTTCTGTAGAGCTTGATGAGCTGATGCTCAGTCTCAGCAGAATCCATGATAAGGTGGAAGGGTTGGGCAGTGGATGGGTGTGATGGTGGTGCAGGGATGTGAGTGAGATCAACGGTGCTGGAATGTGAGGATGTGCAGTATGGGGGCTTTGGTCTGGATTATCCATGGAACTAAGGAGAAGGCTAGAGGAAGGAACAGGTGAACTCAGGATTTGTAGGTCTGTGGTTGAAACTACAATGTTGGGAATATATTTTTTTTGGCAAATATAGTAGAGGAGGGTCACTAGGACAGAGTGTCAGTTGTGGGGGGATATTAACTATTGACCATGGTTAGTAGCATTACTTCAATATTTATTCATCAATTGTTACCATGAACCATACTCAAGTAAGATGATATTAATAGGGAAAAATGTGAGAGAGGATGGCAGTGGGGTATATGGGAATTCCTTATATTTTTGAGGTGAGTTTTCTGTAACCTAACCTTCTTTGAAAATAATGTGAACAAAAAACAAGACACTGGGGGAACATACAGAAGAAACTGTAAATGTACATAAAAGAAAATAGATCTCATGGTAATTGTATTAGTCAACCAAATGGGTGCTGATACAAAATACCAGAAATTGGCTGACTTTTATAAAGGGCATTTATTTGGAATAGAAGCTTACTTTTGACCTACAGTTACCAGGCCATAAAGCATAAGTTACTTCTCTCACCAAAGTCTATTGCTATATGTTGGAGCAAGATGGCTGCTGATATCTTACAGGGTTCAGGCTTCCTGGGTTCTTCTCTTCCCAGGGCTTGTTTTTCTCCGGGCTCAGCTGCCCTACTCTCTCCACAAGGCCAACTGTAGACTATCAGGCAATGAGCTCTGTCTCTCTCCCTGGGTCTCAATTCTCTCCAGGCTCAGCTGCTCTGCTCTTCTGTGTGCTTACTTCTCGGGCTCCAGCTCAAAACTCCAGCATCAAATCTCCAACTCTCTTCTCTGCCATGTGGTTTTCTTTGTGAGTTCCTGCTCACCAAGGAGTCATGTCCTACTGACATGCCCCAATCAAAGCCTTAATCAAAATTTAATCAAGCCTAGGTACAGACCAGTTTACAAACATAACCCAATATCTATTTTTGGAATTCATAAACAATGCCATACTGCTACAGTGATGAAAGGCACAATACAAGAATTTTTTTTTTTGGCTTTGTTTTTGGGGAGGTTTGGGGTTACAGAAAAATCACAGGTGCAGGGATGTGAATGGGGTTGTCAGTACTGGAATGTGTGGGTGAGCAGGGTGTGTGTCTGGGGGTGGTTGGACTATCCATGGAACTAGGGGGAGGGCTGGAGGAAGGAAGAGGTGAAATCAGGATTTGTAGGTCTGTGGTTGAAACTATAATGGTGGGAATGTTCTTTTGGCAAATATGCCAGGGGAGGGTCATTGGTGTAGGGTGTCAGTGGTGGGGGGATGTGTGGGGAAAGGTGCACCCGGGGGCATGCCTTTATGGAATATGAGTGTGCTCATGTGCTTATGGGCTGTTATCTCAGTGGGTGTAGACCCACACAATAACCAACAAAATATTAAATTCTGGGGAGTCCTTCTACATTCTCTAATAGAGTGGCAAGAATCTCTAGAGTTCATTGGCAGTACCTAGTGAAAGAGGACAGACCACTATGCCAGGCCCTTGATATTAATATTTATATTTATGACCCTTATCCTTGTATAATTGAAATGTAGCCTAGTAATATACATTGCCTAAGAGTTTCCTCCTGAAAGCCTCCTTGTTATTCTAATGTGTACTCTTTCTAAGCCAAACTCAGCATATAAATTCACTACCTTCCCCCTTGCATGGGACATGATTCCAAGGACAGGCCTTCCTGGCATGGACTAGTGATGCATTTGGGAAAAGACCTTGACCAAAAGTGTGAAATATTAAATACAAATGAGTTTTTACAGCTAAGAAATTTCAAAGTGAGTTGGGAGGTCATTCCAGAGATTACGCTTATGCATGTCTCAGGAAGACCTCACTGACTGCCATAGTAAACAGTGCGCCTCAATCAGAGGTGATCCTGAGAGCTCTAGAGACATCTGGACACTATAGGCAGGGCAGATAACCCCAGGAAATCAGTACCCTGCCAGCGGGCCTTATTTTGGAATATATGTTAACTTAGCTACCCAATGTAACAGATTTAGACTCATTTATAATTTCCCTACAAATGGTTCTTCTACCCCTTTTGTTTAAACCTATAATTATCACTATAGCCATTAAATGTATGTTCCAGAGACTTAAATCTTCAGTCTGTTAGTATGCCAGTTGTGCCCTGAATCTCAGCAGAGTTGCAGCCCAAACCTACTCTTCAGTTCATCAGACTCACCCAGGACAACTAGCAAAATTTTGATGATGGACAAAGCGCATTCCCCCCAAAAACAGAGTGTATGTACAACTGCAAGCAACATAGTTCCATCTATCTGCCTCATGGGTTCTAAGCTCCCACTCAATTAGAAGCAGAGTGGGCAGCACAATCCTAAAATCCTCAAGATTGAGGAATGAACAAACATAAGGGAAGAATGCAACTATGGACTAAAGTATTATTATTCTAGTTAGGGAAGAACTTGTAACATTGATATAAAAATAATGTTCACCAGAGGTTCTGAGGGGAGGGAGAGGGAAGAATAGATGTAACAGACAAATTTTGGACATTGGAATTGTTCTGGATGGTATCTCTATGATGGATACAGGACATTCTATTTTTTGATGAAACCTATAAAATTGTGATGTGCAAAGGGTAAACAATGATGTAAACTATAGTCCATGGTTAGTAGCAATGCTTCAATATTTGTTTATCAATTCTAACAAATGTACCACACTAATGAAAGATGTTATTAACAGAGTAAAATGTGAGGGGGGAAGTAGTGGGGTATATGGGAATCCCCTATATTTTCAATGTAACTTTTTCCATAATCTAAAACTTCTTAAAAATAAAAAAAAACTAACTTGCTAATTAAAAATAAATAGATACATACATAAATAAAAGAAAAAAATGTATTACTAAGGCCAGTTTAATTACAAAGTATCAGAAATTATGCTAATTCCTTTGAAAACATTCTTCCTATAGCAAGGTAGTACAGTGGAATAGTTGAGGAGATCTCTAGAAGTAGCCTAATTGGTTGTAAATCCTGGTTTCACCTCATTCTCAGTAAGTAAACCTAGCAAATTGTTTATTTTCTGTGACACCAATTTCTCATCTTTAAAACAGATGTAATAATAATTGTACCTCCAAAATTAAACTAAACAAACATGTATGTTATAATTAACAGTTCCTGATGCAGAGTAAGTTCTATGTATATCCTTTTATATTTGCTATATTTCTATATTTTTATT
>JAQZBX010103560.1:0-11036 GCA_029593785.1 Cabassous unicinctus | reverse complement strand
GGGGCCTCTCATATGGTAAACGGGGGCTCTATCCATTGCGCCACACCCGCTTCCTGCCGTGAGGTTGCTGCATCAGCCCACCGCACCACTCAGGCCTGCGTGCCCTCACAAGGAGGCCTCGGGACACGAACCCGGGCCTCCCATATGGTAAACGGGGGCTCTATCCACTGAGCCACCCCCGCTTCCCCTGACTGCCATTTATCAGCTGTGTGATCTTGAACAAGTCACCTAACCTCTCTGAGCTTCAATTTTCTCATGTCATCAGAGTTGTTATGAGAAGTAAATAAAAATACTGCATGTAACATTTTAGGTACCTTGGCCGGGCATAAGTACTCAACAAAGGTTAGCTATTTTTTTTTTTAATAATGGTAGCTATTTTTATATCATTATAAGTTATTATTATGTACATGCATCTTTGAACATTCTCTATTCATATAACTAGCCACATGCAGTATACTTAGGGGCACTAGGATTGCCATACACACTTACACACCCATACAGGAATTCCCAGTAAAACAGCCAGCCAGCCATCTGGTATACCGTCTTCCCCTGTGCCTGGTCCTGTGCCTCCTTCCACTGGTGGGGAGGGGGGAGTCAGATTCACATTCTAGGAACTTTCTACTCAAAATGTGACCTGCAGACCAACCTAGGACCTTATTAAAAATCTTGAAGATTCTCACACCCCATCCCATGCCTTCTGAATCAGAATCTGCTTTTAAATAAGATCTTCAGGTGCTGTGTGTACTCACTGAAGGTTGAGGAGCACCGGTGGAGGGAGCAGAGCACCATGCCAGAGAGGAGGGAAGTGGGCTGAGCTGCTGTCTCTGCATGGGAGGGGACTTGCTTTGAGCCTGCCCAGGTCTTTCCAGCCTGCTCCTAGTCAGGCTGATAGGCTTCTTGGCCTCTCCTCTGCACCTGGACGTTGGTGCTGAGGTGCAAGGTATCCAACCAGCCTTGGGAGGACAGGCTGGCCCCTCAAGCCTGTCCTAGAAGCACAGAAATGGGGCACTCAAGGGCTGGGGCTGCAGCTACCCTTCAATCCCTCTCCTTAAATGTGTCCACACTCATTCGTGACTCTCCCCACCCAGTGCCATGGAAGGGTCACTGACAGAATTCTGGCCAGCCTGTCTGCCCTGGGTGGGGTGTGGGCTCAGTCCCTTGGGGCCCTGAGAGGCTGAAGTCTGGGTCAGTTCCCCCTCCCTCCCCCTGTTGGGGCTAATTTTAGGGCTGTCTTGACAGCTGCCTCAGCTCAGCCTGGGTCAGTTTCCAGCCGCTCAGCGTTGGGGTCAGCTGGGGTCACACTGGAGTGGGCCAGGCCAGCCCCAGCTTTGGCTGAAGCAGACTGGAATTCTGCCCTCTGACCCCCCCCACCCCTCACCTGGAGAGTCCTGACTCAGGGCTACCATGAAGATGGGATGAGAAGGGGTCCTGCCCTCTGCAGACAGGGAGAGCAAGTCCTGTGACACCTGAAAGTCACAGAGGTCACAGAGGTCAGAAAGGGCCCTTGAAGACCTCCACTTGCAGAAGGGAAAGGTCAGAGAGCTCAAGGTCTTGGCCCCGAGTCACACAGCAAGTGATGGCAGAGCTGGTATCAGAGCTGGGAGCTCCTGGTGCCCAGTGGGCTCCATGGGTTGTGCTCTGGGCTGTGTGCAAATGCAGGGGGATTTGGCATCTAGAGAGGTCCCTGGAAGTCAAGGCTGAGCATCGACACCTTCCTGCCGAACGGGACGGGCCCCTCCTGATGCCAGTCTTAGTTCTTAAGCCCTCTTGCTGTGCCCAGCTGCTAAGGATTCAGATGGCACCTGAGAGAGTTGATGGAGGGAGGATTTTAGCCTTTGAAGTCAAATGGGTGAAGTCCTTGCTCTGTCATCCATGTCCTGGCCCCTCCCCTAGGAAATGGGGGCAATGATACATACTCACAGACTGACCCTGGGAACTCTGGAGTGTGCTGCGCCCACAGGCTCTGCCTGGCTGGGAGCCCAGGGCTCCCTTGCTTGGGAACCTGGAGCCCAGCGAGGGTCTGAGGGGCGCCCACAGCCTCCACCCCCACAGCCTACACCCTCACAGCCTACACCCCCACAGCCTCCACCCCCCACTGCCTCCACCCCCACAGCCTCCACCCCACCTCTCCCCTCCATGTTGCAGGACAGAGAGGAACAGATCTTGAAGATGAACTGGGCACGAGGGAAGGGAAACACAAGCAGGGGTCACAGAGGGCAGCTGTGGTTCTCTTCCCTTCCCCCTTCTCCCGCTGTTGCTCCCACTGCCCAGCATCCTGTCATGCCCTTCTCACTGTTCTTTCCCTCCAAAGTCTCCCACCTCCTCCACTCACCCTTCCTCCCAACCCCAGCTGTCCTTTGAGCTCCCTCACTGTGGGGGGCTGAGCTCAGTGGGGCACTGGGCACCCTTGAGGAGCCCTCCTGTGGCTTTGCTCAGTTTTCCAGAGAGAGTCCCTATTCTCCAAGAGCCTAGGAACTCCCTGAAGGCAGGATCCTCCACGGGCAACCCCACAAGCCCTGGGCTCAGAAAACCCTGAGTTTGAACCCCAACTCCACTTCATCCCAGCCTGCGCTGGACCCCTGTGGGTTTTTTTCCCGTCCCCTGGTTGTCAGTGCACCCTGGTCTTGTGTCTGAGAGCGTGAGTGTGGATGAGTGTGTGCATGCAGGGCCAGCACTCAATAAATATTTAACAGCCCAGCTCAAATCCTTTTATTTTTTTTTTTTTAAAAAAAGATTTGTTTATTTATTTCTCCCCTTCCCCCCTCATTGTTTTGCCCTTGCTGTCTGCACTTTGTGTTCTTCTGTGTCTGCTTGTCTTCTCTTTAGGCAGCACCAGGAACCAAGCCTGGGAACTTCTGGAGTGGAGAGAGGTGCTCAGTCTCTTGCGCCAACTCAGCTCCCTGGTCTGCTGAGTCTCTCATTATCTCTCTTCTGTGTCTCTTTGTTGCGTCATCTTTCTGCACCAGCTCTCTGCGCGGGCCAGCACTCTTGCACAGGCCAGCACTCCACGTGAGCCAGCGCTCTGTGTGGGCCAGCACTCCACGTGGGCCAGCTTGCCTTTGCCAGGAGGTCCCAGGAGTCAAACTCCGGACTTCTCGTATGGTAGACAGGAGCTCAATCACTTGAGCCACATCCGCTTCCCTCAAATCCTTTTTGAAACAAGACTATGTAAACATGAATAAATAGATAAACGTTGACTGACTCTAAAAACACGCACATGCATCCTGAAAGCAGCCTTGTTCATCCAGCCTTCCTGGATAACAAGTTGATTTCCACATGGACTCTCCAGGTGATTGGATGTAAAGATTAGGAAGGCAAGAGGCATTCCAGCTGGAGGGAACAGCCTGAGCAGAGGCTGGGAGCTGGACAGGACTCAGCAGTCCATGGAACAGTGTGTGAGGTGAGCTGGCGAGGCTGGCAGGGTCCAGGTCGTGAAGGGCCTTGAGTGCCAGGCCAAGGAGCTGGACTTCACCCTGGAGGCAATGGGGAGCCATGGAAGGCTTTCGATCATGGAGTGACAGGGTTGCATTTACTGCAAATAGGATCCCTCTCTGGCTGCTGTCTGGAGTTGGACTGAGGTGGAGAGAAAGTGGTGTCAAGTTGCCCTCTGCTTCCAAGATTCAGATGAGAGAAGGTAAAGCCCAAACTAAGGGAGGGCAGTGCAATGGGAGAAGTGGACGACCCCCAGGATATCACAGAGGGATGAACAGCACTTAGTGAAGGACAGGGTGAGGGCAGAGAGGGAGTGGGAGGAGGCACAGTGACGCCGGTTCTGGCCCAGATGACCAGCTGGCTAGAGGTGCCCTGGTGAGACTGGGAGAGGAGGAGGTCTGGGGAAAGAGGAGGAGCTCGGCTTTGGACACACCAGGGGAGATGGCACCCAAAAGGAGATGTCTGGACTGGCCAGAGGGCTAGGGCCAGGCAAATCTGCAGATTCTCTCCGAGTAACATTCTCTGGATGAATGGGAAGTGTCGCCCCAGGACAGTCCCTCAGGCCCCACAGCCACCGATGGTTCCCAGGAAATACAGGGTCTGAACAGGAGATCCAGGGAAGGACGGGGATCAGGTCAGCAGAGGGTCTGACCAGGATGGAGGGAGGGTCTGGGGCCTAAGGGTAAGAGGCACCCCTAGGATAAAAGCTAGCAGGCCGTAGAGGTCAGGCATTGTACACTCAGGCAGAAGGATGCTGATAAGGGATAGGGAAATGCCAGGTGGTATGGCGAGGCAGCCGGGGAGAGGCAGGTGTTAGGGTCTCATCCAGTCCAGGTGGGCACGTGGGGGAAGACAGGTAAGAGCTCAACCCTCACTGAGCAGCACAGGTAAGAGCTCAACCCTCACTGAGCAGCCTTTGGGCTGCAATCAGAGGAGGGAGGCACAGACCCAGACCTGGGGGAGCTCCCAGCCCAGAGCCTGGCTCCTAGCAGTTGCCACAGTGCACGTCTGAGGGTGGAGGGCTATGGCATCTTGGAACAAGGGCAATTTCCTTCAACAAAGGTTTATTAAGCACCTACTGAGTGCAAGGCACTGTTCCAGGATCTGGTTACACAGCAATGAACAGGAAGAAGTTTTTGCAGGGTTTACATTCTAGCTGACAGTAAAGGAATACAGAATATAACGTAAAGGAGTGAAAAGTGAGATGAAGAAACACAAAGCAGTGGGTGTGGGCAATTTCAGTGGGGATCATGGCCACTTGACAGAGCCCTGCCACCCCGGCCTGACTGGCGGCATGATTTGGGTCAGGTCCCTGCCATACTCTGGCCTCACTTCCCCATCCTATAATGGGGGTTGAACTGGGTGATCAGAGGTGCCTGGCCTGCAGAGTACCTTCTGGAAGAATTGCCCCGCCCATGAGACGCAGCCCTGCCCCCTGGACAAGCCCCACCCCCTGGTCCTGCCCAAGACACTCCTCCAGGACTCCCGCCCCCCATCTCCCCTCAGGGGAGCCAGGCAGGAGCTGAGGTGTCGGTGGCACTGTGCCAGGGTGACTCACTTGAAGGGGGTCAGGATCCCGGAAACAGCCTTGGTCGGGATGGGAGTTGGAGACTCTCTGCCTGCCTCGCCCAAGAAGGAGGGCCCTGTCTTTTGATGGCAGCCCCACCCGAGTGGCCTTCTGCTCTTCCGAGGAGTGGAGAGGAGCCCACAGTCTTTGCTGTGCCCGCCCCCTCTAGTTCATATCTGGTGGTGGGGGGAGCTGGACAATCTGCAAGGTTCCTTTCAGCTCTAAACTCCTGTTTTGTTGAACATGTTGCAGAAGGCACACAACCTCTCTGATGGTTCCCTGGAGGCTCAGGGCAGGGGTGAGGTGCAGATTCTGAAAGGAGAGGTGGGGGGAAGGGTTGCCAGATTTAGCAAATGAGAATTCAGGATGCTTGGTTAAACTTGCATTTCAGATAAGCAATGAATACTTTTTTAGTATAAGTATGTCCCAAATATTACTTATGTTAAAAATGTATTTCTTGGGAAGCGGGTGTGGCTCAATCAATAGAGCTCCCATTTACCACATGGGAGGCCCCGGGTTCACTTCCCGGGGCCTCCTTGTGAGGCCAGGCCAGCCCGTGCAGCGCGGTGAGCTGATGCAGCAAGACCTCACAGCAAGGGGGAGATAAGCAGACACAGAAAAAGCATACAGCGAATGGACACAGCGAGCACAAGCAGCAAGGGGGGATAAATAAATAAATAAATAAATCTTAAAAAAAAAAAAAAGGATTTCTTATTTATCTGAAACTCAAATTTAACTGAGTATCTTGTGTTTCGTCTAGCAACCCTAGGTGAGGAGAGTGATTGGTGCTGGGACTTCAACAGAGGAAGCTCCTAGACTCCCAGACAACCAGAGTTCTTGCCACCCACCTTGCTGCCCTCTGGGTCCCTTTTCCATGCTGTTTGGAAGGTGGGAGGATGAGGGAAGAGAGGAGTGGGGCTTGGGGTGAGCCAAGGACCTGTAGAGAGACCCCCAAGACCCCAGGAGGCAGCTCCTGACCTCCCACTGCCCGGAATCCAACTCACCTCACCACCCCTTCTCCCAGAGGCAGGCAGGGCTCCCCCCAATCTCCTGCAGAGTTAGGGTCCAGTCCTACCTCCATCTCTTTGCTCTAGCCCTGCCCCATTCCTCCTACACAGACGCCACCTACTGCCTCCTTGGCAGTCTTTGGCCAAGGAGGCAGTAGTCTTTGGCCTTCCTTGGCGGGTCTTTAGCATCTTGACTTCCTTGCCATCAGTCTCCTTGTGATGGAGCCATTCAGTCACCTGAGCACCCTCTAGGTGCCGGGCTCCCCAGCAGGTGCTGGACACACAGCAGTCATCTGGACAGACATAGCCCCTGCCTCTGTGGAGCTCACAGTCTAGTGGGGGAGGCAGATAGACACAAATAATTGCAAAGCAGGGAGGTGACTGCTCTTTGTCCATGTGAGGGGAGCTTCGTGAAGGCGGAGGCCACCTCCTGTTTTATTCAATCCTGGCTTCAACCAGAATTGGAATCAGTGGCAATGCCGAGGGAGAGCAGAGGAGGACAGGCTTCCCAGGAAGCCTTCTCCAAAGATCGGCCCTCTGAGCCGGAAGGAGGGAATTCCATGGGGAGGGACAGCACAGGCCAAGATGCGCAGGGTGCCCTGAAGGAACATGGAGAGGGTGTGGCTGGCGGGGAGAGTCCCCTTAGGTGAGGAAGATCCGCAGGGGCGAGGCTGCGAGGCCACAATGCAGAGAGCCCCAACCAGGCAGCTGGGGCTTGTGCCGTGACCTTGTGGCCTATGAGCTCCGGGTCCTTGCTGGCCATTGCTCCTGGGAGTCTGTTCAACCGAAGAGTCTGCATTTCCAGAGGGCACAAGCTGGGTCTTCCTCTTCTCTCATGCCCTCCAGCCCTGGGCTGAGAACCCAACACAGGAGATGGACTGATAAGGAAATCACTGTGCAGCTGCTCCCTGAGCTGCTGGAAGGACCTGTCTCACGGCATCAGGTGTTGCTCTGGGCCAATTCTAGCAGGTGATCACCCAGCAATATTGGAAAAGGTAAGTGACTGCCCTCTGTGGCGGTCCCTGGGGCTCTCTGCGTGCTTGTCCAGGCCCCTTCACGGCCGTAATCTGGGGCATTGCAGTGGCAAGGCCTGCCTGCTCTTCCTCCAGCCCCGGAATAAAGAAGAAACTGAGGCCTGGGGAGTTTAGGTGATTCGCTGAAGTGGCTAAACCAGGATTTTAATCCAGATCTGCCTAATGGGGAAGCCCCAGCTCCCGCTGCTGCACTGAGCTGCCCCTATGCTCTTGAAGCAATCCCCCAGATGTTACTTATTTTTAGCCCTCAGAGACTCACTCCAGCTTTATTCCATCTTGATCTTTGCTACTTGCATTGCAGCTGCCATCCAAGCTGTCGCTTGTCTGCGAACCTCTGCGGTGGCCTTTGCCCAGAAGCGGTAAAATGCGGAAGGAGTGGAGGAGGTGGGGAGGCAGGGATGAGGCTGCCTTCTGGCGTTACTGGTACTCTCCCCGGGTGCCCCACCCTTTCCGCAGCCCCCGCCCTGCCGAGTCACACAGCTCCCCAGCACTCTAGGGACAGAGGATTCTGCACGCATTTTTTTAGGTACCATATTCAAGTGGTTGCTGTGTTGGGCACTGTGTAAGCATATTGCATGCATTATCCCAGTGATCCTATAAAATGGATATAATTACTCTTAAAGTTGTAGACGGTGAGGATCATAGGGTTTAAGTAAGTGAATAGTGATGTGAAACCAGGATTTGAATTGTGGGTCATCTATCCCTCTTTTTTTTTTTTTTTTTCTTAACAACAGCAAAGGTTTATTCTTTGCTAAAACTACATGTGTATTACAGGTCAACAGGGGAGTTCTGCTGCTCGTAAACACTCAGAGACCCAGGCTGGAGAAAGCTTTACCATGTCACAACATTGTCATCTCAAGAGTACTTCCACAATCACAGAGGAAGGGGGAAGAGAAGACATGGAGAATCTCACACCAGTTCTTAACTGCTTCAGCGTGGCGTGACACACATCACTTGTGCTCACATTGCGTGCTCACAAGACATAAGGCTATGCCCAACTTCAAGGGTCTAAAATAATGCAATCCTCCCTTGTGCACGGAAGGAAAAGAAAACGGGAATTATTGGCAGGAGTCACTGACATCTACATGATGTCAAGGTGATAGTAAGCACTCCATAAATATCAGTTGAACAATCGAATGGGAAAGTTAGAGACCCACTTACCAGATGTAGGCATGAGGTGGAGTCTTGGTTTCCATGCACTGATCACAGGGCAAGCAGTATAGCTAAGTTGGTGCAGAATTACCACACACATTGGATTAGGGCTCTTTATCATCTATCCCTCTTAACCACTGTGCTGCCCTGCCCTGCATTTGTATTTGTGGAAGGTCCTGGTCAAAGCATCTGTGATATCTTTATGTACCAAATGGAGGAACGTTTACTCTGTAGAGAAGGAAATAATTCCTGGTTACTGGGTGGGAGCATCTGTGGGTATTATGCTGGATGAGATAGTCTACTATTGACTTAGGACATAGCCATTGGACCACTAAGCTACATCCTTGTGGGAAGGCAGTGAGGTGTCTCACCTTAAGTTCTTCCTGGTGTAAGTCACCTGGGGACGATGGGAGGTCCAGAGCCTGGAAATCAGAACTGCCGTGAGGTCCTATGGCTTTGGAAGAGAGGCCGGGGCTGTCTTAGTCTGGACTTTTAGAGGTATTGGTGTCTACAGGGGTGACCCCAAATAAGGAGTCTTCAAAAAGAGGCAGGTCAGCAACTTGGCAGGGAGGCTCACAATCAGGCAAGGCCTTATTTTTCTCCCTTGGGTCCATTAGCATCTGGAGAACAAGTGATACCTTATACACCAAATTGTTTAGTAGGTCACCCCTCACTCTCTTTCTGCACTGTCATCCCTGTCTGAACGGCCTTGATACAGCTCTTTTAAGGATTTTTAAAGAGTATTAGTAGTATTTCTAAGTAAACTTTTAATCTTAGAATAATTTTAGATTTACAGAAAAGGTGCACTGGCACAGACAGCTCTCAGAAACCATGCACCCAGCTTCCCTTATTGTTAACATCCTACATTTATCACAACTAATGAACAAATAGTGGTACATTTTTCTTAACTAAAGTTCATCCTTTTTTTTTTCATTTCCTTAGTTTTCACCTAATGTCCTTTTCCTGTCCCAGTATTCCATCCAGGATATGTTACATTTAATCATCATGTCTCCTTACCCTCTTCTGATCTGTGACAGTTTTCTCAGACTTCTCTTGTTTTTGATGACCTTGACCATTTTGAGGATTGTTGGTCATGTATTTTCTAGAATGTGCCTCAACTTTTTTTCCCCTGGTGTTTTTCTCATGATTAGACTAGGGTTATGAGTTCTTGGGGGGAAGATCACAGAGGTAAAGTACCACCCTCCTCACATCATTTCAAGGATACATATTATTAACACGACTTGTCTCTGTAGATGTTAGGCTTGATTTCAGGGCTGAGGTGGTGTCTCTTGGTTTTCTCCACTGTGAAGTTACTGAAAGGATGCATTCTGTGTCGTACCAACAGATGACTAAGATGGGGGGTGGGGCTGGGGGCCGGGGGGTGGATGGGCAATAACCCCTGGAGGTCTGTATGGGGCTGATAGTAGTAACCAGTGAGAGGACGCACAGGAAGGCGATTCTCAGAGGGCAGCATGTGAGCTCTGGGTTCAGCTGTCCCATCTCAGCTTCTAAGGCTGTGGGCTCTACCAGCTTTGGCAGGAACCACGTCTGACTCATTTCCTTGTCCCCCCATACCCAGCACACAAGGCTGTCTGCTGAATGCATGATTGGATTTTTAAAGAAAGTTGTATTTCCTCACAGATTTTTAGGAAGCTGATCAAACTTATGCAGAGGTTATGGACAGCGTACCTCTAGGAAGGGTTTTTCTGTCTTGAGTTATCAGCTTATCATCTTATCCATAGGTTGGATAAAGAGCTGCTGCACATGTATCAAATCCATCCACAACAAGAAGCCATGAGGGAGAGCTAAAAGTCACAATGCAAATATATAAAGAGGGCAAAGTCTCAAGTCTTGTATTTGGTCTCTTCAAATTATTACCCAAGCACAGGATGTGGGAGAACTGGTTTACCAACAATGATACAAAAAAGAGCTGGGAATTTGAGCTGACCACAAGCTCTGCATGAGCCAAGGCTCTGGCTGCCAAATAAGCAAATGCCAAAGTAAGCTGCATTAGCAGAGGCATAGCGTGCAGAGCAGAGAAGGTGACTACCCTAGCCTCCTCCATACTTGGCCACGCCTACCTAGAGTGCTGGACCTTCTCAGACACCCTGGGGTGTGATCTGGGTCAGAAGAAGGTGACTGAACTAAGGGGCCTGCAGCCGAGGACCAGAGTGGAGATAGGGTGACCGGGGCATGCTCCTTGTCACCCGGAGTCCTATAGGGCTGGCCTCCAGGGAAGGAAGGACTTTTTCCTACAAGGGAGTGGGGTCACTGCCCTTTAGGGTGGGGTGAGCAGGGGAAAGATTCAGAAGGACACCAGGTGACCCCTGGTGATCTGGGAGCCAGGTGACTTGCCCTGGAGTTTGTCACTAGGTAGCAGCTGTGATTTACACTGAGGGAGAAAGGGGCAGAGGGAATGAATGCCCCTGGTGCTGCTTTGTACCCTCCTCTCCCCTTCTCCTCTTCCTCTGTCTTCTCCTTCCTCCTCCTTTTCCTCCAAGCTGGTGTCCAGCACCATTCTATCCTGGGAAGACGCAGCTAAATCCCAACACAAGTTAAGGAGCTTTGTTAGAATTATGGGCTGAAATCATCAGGGTAAAATTTATCTGGCTGGCTTGTAAAGACCAAGGAAAATGCTTATGCCATAATGGTGAATGGAAAAAAGCAGGACACCATATATATATATATATATAAACATATATAATGACAAGGTTAAAATGTGTAGAAAACATTGGTATAGAACACCAAAATCTTAACTTCGGTTACCTGGATAATCAGGACGGTCAGAATTTTTTTATTTTCTGTTTTATATTTTTATGTATTTTTCAAAATCTACTGCAATAG
>JAQZBX010103559.1:0-11044 GCA_029593785.1 Cabassous unicinctus | reverse complement strand
TTTATATATATATATATATATATATATAACAAATAACATTTATGTAAACAAATGCACATATATGCATATGTATTTATATATCATTTTACAAATATTGGTATGTATTGTGAAAAATTTGATTTTTACCCACAATAAAAAAAAAATAAATGAAAATAACAAATAAAATAAAATATTTTAAAAAATCTGAAATAATAAAAAATTAATTTAAAAATTTTTGACATTATGTCTTTCATCATTGAAAGATATGTTGTCTTCTATGTACAGTGACATTTTCTTCCATTTGTTCTCCCAGTGTCTTATTTTTTTTCATTTTATCTTTAAAGAAGCTTTAGGTAACAGAAAAATTATGTGCAGAATATATGAGATTCCCATATACCCAGCATCCTCCCCCTTTTCCCATTTCCCTTATTAATAATATTTTACATGTGGTTCATACATTTGTTAAAAATTGATGTACAAATATTGAAACCTTGTTACTGAACATGGTCCATGATTTACATTATGGTTTACATTTTGGACCATAAAACTTTATAAATTTTGATGAAATATAAAATGGCCTGTGTCCATCATTGCAAGAGCATATAGAACAATTCAAACACCCCCCCAAAATCCCCATATTCCATCTATTCTATTCCTTCCTTCCCCTTTCCTCGGGACCCGTGGAAACCATCAAGTTTCACTCCATGAAGAATAAGATTCATAGTTATTTGCAACAACATTGAGGGCTTGTGATCCTGTCCTGTCCTCCCCTATGCCTATGCTTTGGATAGACTCCCATTCCTTTAATTGAGAATATAGCAGGACTCCCCAGGATGGAAGTCCAACACCTTCCCAATTATTGCGTGTGTCCCCACCCACTAATACAATGCACTATCTCAAGATGAACACTCACACACTCCATAGAAGCCTGTCCCAGGTACACACTGTCCTGCATGCTCCGCAAATCCAACACTCTAAACCACTAATCCTCCCCTGCTGTATTTGCCAAAACAACAGTCCCAACTGTAGTTTCCACCACATAACTGAAAATCCCTAGAGCTCACCTGCTCCCTCCCCTGACCCTCTCCTGAGTCTCATGGACAGTCCAACGCTCACCATCACCCTTCTTCCTCACAGAGGAGAACCACCCAACCCAATAGCATCACTGCACCACTGTCACACCCATCCACTGCATAACTAGACCCTCCTGCCTTATCATAGATTTTTCACATATAGGAATTGGCTCACAATCCTCTTCTCCCTTTCTGTCACCTGTAAACATATCCTCCAGACTCCAGCTCTGTGAGTCTCCTCAGTTTGCTTGATTCATATCAGTGATGTCACGTAATATTTGTCCTTCAGTGCTTGGCTTGCTTCACTCAACATAAGGTCTTCAAGATTTATCCGTGTTATCCTGTGTGTTACTACTGCATTCTTTCTTACAACTAAGTAATATTCTACTGTGTGTATATACGAGAGTTTGTGTATCCGTTCATCTGTTGATGAACATTTGGGTTGTTTCCAAATTTTGGCAATAGTGAATAATGCTGCTATGAACATTACTATGCATAAATCTGTTCATTTCCCTGCTTTCTATTCTTCTGTGTGCATACCAAGTAGTGGGATTGCTGGATTGTATGGCAGTTTTATAGTTAGCATCCAGAGGAAAATCTAAACTGGCCTCCACAATGACTATACCATTCTGCATTTCCACCAGCAGTGGATGAGGGTTCCCATTCTTCCACCTCTTCTCCAACACTTGTAGTCATCTTTTGAAAAAATAGCCACCAGTCTATTGGGAGTAAGAGGATATCTCATTGTAGTTTTTATTTGCATTTCCCTAATAGATAGTGATGTTGAGCATCCTTTCTTTTCTTTTTATTTTATTTTATTTTATTTTTTAGCCATTTGTATTTCTTCTTTGGAGAAGTGTCTATTCAAATCACTTGCCCATTTTTCAATGGGTTGTTTGTCTTTTTATTTTTGAGGTGTAGGGTTTCTTTATATATGCTGGATAATAGGTCCCTATCAGATGTATGCTTACCAAGTATTTCCTTCCATTTAGTAGGCTGCTTTTCACTTTCTTGACTAACTCATCTGAGGTACAAAAGTTTTTAATTTTGAGGAGGTCCCATTTCTCTATTTTTTCTTTCATTTCTCATCCTTTGGTTGTAACTAACATTCATGAAACCATTTCCTAATAGAAGACCTTGCAAATGCATTCCTACATTATCTTCCAAGGTCTTAATAATCTTGGCTCTTATATTTAGGTATTTGATCAATCTTGAGTTCATTTTTGTATAATGTGTGAGAGGGTGTTCATTTCTTAGTCTTTTGGATATGGATATCTAGTTCTCCATGCACATTTGTTGAAGAGGCCATTCTCTCCCACATGGGTGGACTTGGTGGCCTTGTGAAACGTCAATTGACTGTGTATGTGAGGATCTATATCAGAACTCTCAATTTAGTTCCATTGGCAAATATGCCTATCCTTCTGCCAATAACATGTAGTTTTGACCACTGTAGCGTCTTAGTATGTTTTATAATCAGGTAGTGTGATTCCTCCAATTTTGTTTTTCTTTTTCAATATGTCTTTCACTAACTATAAATTTCATAGTTAGCTTTTCCATTTCAGTAAAAAATACTGTGGTAATTTTTATTGGGATTTCTTTAAATCTGTAAATCAATTTGGGTAGGGTAGACATCTCAATGATGTTTAGTTTGCTTCTCCATGAACAGGGAATATTTTTCCATTTCTTTAGGTCTTCTTTGATTTCCTTTAACATTACTGGGTAGTTTTCTGCATACAAGTCATTTACATCTTTAGTTAAGTTTATTTCTAGGAATTTGATTCCTTTAGTTGCTATTGTAAATGGGATTTTTTTCTTGATTTCCTCCTTTCCCTCATTATTGGTGTACAGAAAGCCTACTGAGTTTTGCTCATTGATCTTATAACTTGCCATTTTACTGACCTCATTTATAAGCTCTAGACGCTTTGTTGTAGATTTGTCATGGCTTTTTATGTATTGGATCATGTCATCTGCCATTAGTGAACTTTTTACTTCTTCCTTTCCAATTTGGATGACTTTTATATCTTTTTCTTACCTAAGTGCTTGAGCAAGTACTTCTAGCCCAATGTTAAATAAAAGAAGTGACAGTGATCATCCTTGTCTTGTTCCAGATTTTAGAGGGAACGCTTTTAGAATTTCACCATTGAATATGATGTTAGCTGTGGGTTTTTCATATATATCCTTTATCATGTTGAGGAAGTTTCATTTCATTCCTATCTTTTGAAGTGTTTTTATCAGGAAAAGTTGCTGTATTTTTTTGAAAGCTTTTACTGCCATCTCTAGAGATGATCATGTGATTTTTTCCTTCATTCTTTTTATGTGGTGTATTACATTGATTGATTTTCTTATGTTGAAACATCCTTGCATACCAAGAATGAAATCTACTTGATCATGGTATATAATCCATTTGACATGTTGTTGAATACAATTACCAAGTATTTTGCTGAGGAGTTTAGCATCTAGGATCTTTAGAGAGATTGGTTTATAGTTTTCCTTTCTTGTGTCATCTTTGTTTGGCTTCTGTATTAGGGTGATATTAACATCATAGAATGAGTTAGGCAATGTTCCCTCTACATCTAATTTTTGGAAACTTAAGCAAGATTGGTGTGGTGCAATTCATCTGTTCAGCCATCTGGTACTGGCCTCATATTAGTTGGGAGGTTTTTGATGACTATTTCAATCTTATTACATGTGACAGTTCTGTTGAGTTCATCAATTTCTTTTTTCATCAATGGAGGCTGCTTGTGTGTTTCTAGGAATTTGTCCATTTTCTCTAAATTATTCATTTTGTTGTCATACAATTTTTCAAAGTATCCTTTTATGATACTCTGTTTCTCTGGAATCAGTCAGAAGTCTCATAGAATTTCTTATTGCTAGGTGTAACATAAAGCAGGCATAGCCCAAGCTTAAAACTCAATGAAAGAGAAATGTTAGGCATGGAAGAATTTGACATTAGGGATCAAACATCACTTCCAATTTCCCCCATCCATCTCCCTGACTCAAAATATTCACAGTTGCCCATGTTTGAAGTGGGAGACTTTTTAGTGAAAGAAGAACTTGACAGAAGTAAAATTTTCCCTGAGAAGTGGATGTGGCTCAAGAATTTGTGCTACTGTCTACCATATGGGAGGTCCTGGGCTCAATTTCCAGGGCTTCCTGGTGAAGGTAAGCTCTCACACACCATGGAGAGCTGATGGCCTGTGTCATGGAGAGCTGGCACAGCAAGATGATGCAACAAAGGGAGATGCAGAGGAAAGACAGAGATGCAGCAGACCAGGGAGATGAGGTGGCTCCAGCAATTGAGTGCCTTTCTCCCACACTGGAAGCCTTGGAATCAATTCCCAATTCCTCCTAAAGAGAGAGAAGAAGAAAAAATGCAAGCAGGCATGGAAAGAAAACACAGTGAATGGACACAGAGCAGACCGTGAGTACAAACAACAAGTGGGGAATACAATAAAAAAGAAAGAAGTTAAAAGTTTTTCCCCTGAATTTGAGAGGAAGTAGAAATCAAAGGACTGAGGAGAGTGTGAGCAGATCTAGGACCTCATGGATATTGGATCAGCACTGTGAGAAGTGTGGGCAGGCCAGGCCTGCATGGATATGAGGTGGGATCTAAGTTACCGCAAGGGGTCCAATCACCCACATGGGCTGTTGGTTTTTTGTCTTCCAGCCCTCATTTTCCTTCTGGCTCAGTCCCCAGCTTTCTGGCAGTCTTGAGGGGCTCCTGGACACAGCTGGAGTGCAAATTTTAGCTGATTGTGCCCTCACATGAAGGAGTCCTGTCTACAATTCTGACAGAGATGAAACGCTGCCACAGGGTAGGAATAAAGCCTGGAGTTGTGTGTATGTGTTGGAGGTGAGTGTATGGAGGGAGAGTAATGGATCAGATCCACTAGACCACAGCAGAGACCTGTAAGTATCCTAAAAGCCCACCCTTCCTCCTAGCAGCTGTGCCTCTCAGCAGTCCCAGGAAACCTCCTATGGGAAGGTGGTCTGAAGGATGGAGCTGGATTTGTTTCATTTATTTTCCCTCAGGAGCCCCCTGCAATCTCAGCCCCAGCACAGCCCAGTGCACAAGCACAATACTACCTCCAGCCAACTCTGCCAACTTTTTCTGAGGCTGAAGACTGAGATCTACCCCCATTCTCTGAACCTATTTCCCACCCGATCCCATCGCAGAGTATGAGGGCCTGGGATGTCAGCAAGTGACCTGAGAAAGAAGGAAAGAGGCAATCTGAAGAGACACTCAGGACTGTGGCTTTTCATGCAAGTGACAATGGACAGGAAGAATAAAGGACTCAAGCCAGAGTGGGGTCCTGATGGTCCTGGAGCAGAGTTTCTACTGCTTGTCAGAAGTAGGATAGAAAGATTTGACTTCCAATAGTGCAGTTGGCAAGAGACAGACTCAATGGGCCTGGTTGAACTGTGGGGACACTGGGCAAGGCAGCCAGGATAGACTTGACTCCTGGCCAGGCCTAACCACAATGCCCCATCTCCTGGCACTTCCCAAACTCTCTTGCTGCCACTGGTGGTCTTGGGAGCTTCTGGGCACTTTTCAGATGACTCCACCCTCCACCTCAGTCTGAACCCACTTATAAAGGTCCAATCCCCCGTCTCCCCTTTTCCTCCTTCCTTTGTGACTTTTGAGGATCCCATAGGCAGAGGCTCAGATCTTAGGCCCAGATCTGAGAGTGATGACTTGGCCACAGTTGGGAACACCTTGGCCTCAGATTCAAACCTGAGTCTCCAGCCTCTTCCTTTTGTCCCCACTCTGGGTTGTGCCCTGATCAGGGTTGCAGCATTTCTGGTCCTCTTCTCTGATAAGGTCACTCCCTTCTATGGCCTAAGCCAGAGGTTCACACTGGGTGCTGTCCGGATTCAAACTCACATGACTCAGAGAATCCAGTGCACTGGGTGGGTGTGATGGGTCAGTCCCACCATGCACTTTCATTGGGCATCTTGGGGTTATCCTGGGGTTGGGGTTTGGGTTGGTATAGGTACCCCTGCACTGCTCTCATGCACCTCCCTTGGTGGGGTCCAAAGACCACCCAGAAATGACTTGGGCCTTGGCAAATAAGGGTTTTCTGCATCTGGGGCTATGGAAGTACAAGAGTGGGAAGCACCAGGGGCAAGAAAGCTGGGGGACTGCAGCACTTGGCAGGTCTTTGGTAGTCCAGGACAGGGGAAACAAGCCCTTGAGTGTCACCTTCCCAGGCCCCATCCTGAGAATTGAGCAGTGACATTCAGTGTCTACTTGGGAATTTGATACAAATTATGCAGAGATGCCCTTAGAGAAGCCCTGGAATTAGGTCCTCAATGTTGGAAGAAGTGACAAAACTCTCTGGCTCTGGCCATGACTCCTGGGACTACAATGACAGTTCAGACTATGAGCAAGAGTGGCCTAAAGAAAAGGAAAAGAAGGAAAATTAGAGAAGGGGAAATATCTTGATGAGGATGAAAGGAGCAATTGAAAGGTAAAGAAGAGCAGGAACATGATGTGTTTGCCCTGCCTCTGCTGGGGAAGATCCTAAGATAGGTATGCTCTTTCCCCAGTAAAACCTGGTTTGTAGCAAAGAGTAAACTAAGAATATTAATTGCTTCAGGTCTCAGTTTAATAGTTTTCTTTTCTAGGCCAACTCCTTAGGTGGGGACTAGGAAGAATGAAAAAAAGTGATTAAGAAGATTCTCATAGCTCCTTAGAAACTGAGGCAGGTGTGTTTAAATTCCCAGATGTTGCCAGTCTGGGATGAGAATCCAGGAGCTCCATCACTGTCATTACATTGACTTTGCCTCATAGGAAAATAAGAAAAGGAACTCCGACAAAGAGGGACCATGGACTTTATTCCTGAGAAGAAGGCAGAGGCCTATTACAGGGAGCCAATCTCAACAAGGCCAGTTTCAGGATTTCACACAGACATTTCTAGAGCACAAGAGCTTATCATTTTAACACGAGGCTTGACACAGTGTACTTTAGTTTTTAGGGAGAAGTATGGAAAGGAAGAAAATGAGCATTTTATTTTCTTTCAGGGCATTTTATTTTATTTCTGTGATGTCATCTTGCATCACAGTTTCCTGCCATCATCCTTTTTGTTTTTCTTTTTAACAAACCACAACCTAAGAATTATTTATGTATTTTAAAAGACTTGCTAAGAAAATAAAGTATGGCACAGAGACTAACCATACCAACAAAGTCTAGACTATTTTCTATCTAGTCTTTAGAGGAAAAAACAAATAGTCAATGCCTTGTCTAGAAATTTGTATTTATCTGTCCTTACCATCTAAAATAGATGAACTTTAGAAGAGTATTCCCAGCTTAATTAGACTCTTAAGAGAAAAATCTGTAAACCAAATTAAAGATAAAGCCCTTTGGGAAGAAGAGAGTCCTCACTTATGCTCAGGTCATTACTACCTGGTGTGAAGTCCACTTATAAGCCCAAAAGATAGCTCTGAACTTACAGTGAGCATGCATTTGGATCTAAGGAATTTGGATATTCTTCCATGAAATTTTTGTCATAATCATTGGGAGAGATCACCATCTTAAGGGATGGGGTTTGGCTAAAATTCCCAACTATATATTTTTGTCTTTTATTCTGCCCCCATTACATGTCACAAACACAATTCACAGCAGTTACCATATAAGTGAAGACATTTGTGCTTACCATGAGGAGTGCCTCTTCCTAGTGACCCAAATATCCTTTGTTCAGAGTACATCTCACAGATTGTGGGGAAGCTGACGCAGTAGGACACATATGCATGACATGAGAGATAGGGCAGGAGTTCTGAGATTGGTTATTCAGTCCACCAAACCTCACATAGCCATGGTGTATTCCCCAAAGGAAAGATTTGGAATGCTCATGTATCTTGTTCTCTATGTGTGGTGTTTTCCTGTCTGACTTTCAAATGGTCAGAAAGACAAGACCATTGACAAGTTTGCTCTTTGACACATTTGACTTTGGGTTTGAGCACCGCCAAATAACAGAGAGGTGGGAGAGGTGACATTGTACTGCAGTAATTTGTGACAGGAGCACTCTTTTCTGACAATGATTCCCTCTCTCTTTTGAAAGACATTGTCATGGTGAGCAAGTAGGATTTATATGTTTAAGGCCTTAGCTCTAAGCCCCAAAAGCCCACAGAGTAAGACTGCCCTTAGATGGCAAAGAAAGAGGAGGTGGGACTGGAGGCTCTGTCCACTGCCCCCAGCAGCCTCAGACACTTGGGAAATTGCAGGGAGACCCCAGAGCCCACCTCTTATCCCAGACCCCTGTGATCTGTGAGTCCAAGGACATCACAGATCCTATCTCAGAAAGAATCTCCTCCCAGGTGATGATACCTTCAGATGGCTTGTCTCCAAGTCTATGATCTCCAAATCTCCACCTGGGCTTCTGGCTGAGGTTTCCCATGATAGTGAAGCTGATCCGAGCACCAATTTAGTTCAGACTGCTGAGTTGAGAGGAAAACCCAATGACAATGAATGTGTGCTGCATGAAGTCACAAAGACAGGCCAGGCAGGACCTTGGTGCACAGGGCTCCTGTAGGTCCAGCCTTCCAGGCAGATGTTGGCTATCTGCCTTGGGTGGTTCCCACTTGGGCTTCTAGGGACAAGGATGGAGCCTGGCAAGGGATGGGGCAGTGTTCATTCAAGGGCAGGCAGTTGCAGAAATGCCACAGCCACATGGGTGGGAGTAGGATGGGTGGGCCCAATGGAAGGGGAGGTGAGAGGAAAGCCAGGTCAGGGCTCCCTAGATGCCCAGATCCACCACCTTATAAGAGACACGTTCTTGAGTGTGTGTGGAATAAAAGGCCTCAGGCTTAACCCCTGGTGTGTTGGTTCAAGCATAGTGGGAAGGTGGGGCCCTGGCCAGGCTTGGTGGCAGAGGGCTCCAGGAAGGTCTAGCAGGGCTTGGCAGCTGCTACTGGGTGGGATGGCAGGGGAGCTGGTGGTTCAACTTGAGAGGTTGGGCAGGGACTGGCATGTGCTGGTGATGGTGTTGTGTATGGTATTTTGATGGGATTGGGGACCTTCCAGGGACAGAGAAAGGATGGGCAGGGTGGGGTAGTGTCAAGAGCCTGAGGGTGGAACCATCTGAGGATACCTAAGCTGGTGGGTGTTGGAAGCCAAGGGGAAGCATGCCTCACTGGAACCCACATGGTTAGTGTGATTGGAGGGCTAGGACTGTGGTTCATCTAAGAGAGGGCTGGGCACCACTGGGGGTGCTCGCATTAGGCCTTGGGGTCACAGCCCACTCTCTTGAGGTACTAGTGTTAAGCAGACTTGGAGGTCCCCTGCAGAAGCTGGTATACCTGGCAGAAATTCCTGTTGCTTAAGAAAAAAATAAGTAATTTATTATAAACGGTGTTATTTTTTACAGCCACATATCTTAGTACACCACTGTCACCTGATGAATTATGAATGAGGGTGGAGAATGGATGATTTTAGGTTCTGTCCCAGTGTATAACCACAATGACTCAGATTTGATATTTGGTGTCCTTATCCTGTCATTTTTTTCTGGTTCCACCCATTGGCAGTGTGCCACAGAATGTGCCCAGCCTGAGAGGCCATGACAGGGTCACTACACATCCAAGTTGCAGACACATGACGAGGTGCATTCCACCACTGCAGGGGAGTCAGGGCATAGGTTCTGCCTGACAATATGACTTGGTTTCTTCTGGTTTTCATGTGACCATCTCCCTCTCTCCCACCCACCATCAGTTTTCCACGTGCTATCTCTGGAGTCAGCAAAGCTTTCACTTCACATGACTATGTCCTTTCTTTTCTCTTCCAGGCCTCCTGATTTTTGGTTCTGAAGCCTTCATGATTCTATCTCTTGAAATGTTTTTATTGTGGTAAAATATACAAAGCATAAAATATTTTAACCGTTTATAAGTTTACAATTTTGTGACATTAAATACATGGACAATTTTGTGTAACATTTACCGCTATCAGTTTCCAGAAACTCATCATCGCAAACAGAAGTCTTACACATTAAGCAACAACCCTCCATTCTTACCACCCCCCACCCCCTGGTCACAATTCATCTGCTTGCAGTCTTTGTGAATTTACTTATTCTAAATATTTCATATAAGAAAAATCATGCAATATTTGTCTTTCTGTATCAGGCTTATTTCACTCAGCATGGTGTCTTCAGGTTTCATCTATACTGTAGCATATCTATTTTTTTAAAAAGCAGTTTTAGGGATTGTGGAAAGATGATATCAGTTTAGAAAGGAGGACTCAATTCTCTCACAAAAACAATGGAGAAAGAGCCAAAACCTGTTGGGAGGGAATTGTTTCGGGTTCAAAAGATCAAAATAGTGCTACACAATTCCCAAGAGGGTGAGGGACAGAGAGATGAAGAACATGAAACAACAAACATGAGTTAACAAACCCACATAGTGGCTAAGAAAGGTTATCTCCCCCACCTCCAAGATATTAAACTGCAATAAAATCCCTGGCTCACTGCAGCTGGCTGAAAGGGGAGCAGGCATCTTTCTCCCTGTTTCAATGTAAAAGGTAGGGGCAGTTGTCAGGCTTTCTTTCAGTGAAGTTGGCCAGCAGAGCTCACATTGAATCTCCATTCTGGAGATTCCACACAGGAACACAAGAAAGCTGATACTGAAATCCCTCTGTGGAAAAGTGTACTGATGAATGCCATCTGATAACTGGTCTGTTAATTGCATGGGAAAAAAATGGTTTTGGTTCTTTCTGTATCCTAACCCCTTGGAGAAAATCTATGCCCCATTAGTGAGCCCCTATACCTATTTTGATAACATAAGCTGGGCAATAAAGACTAAGAATAAGTTGAACCAAATATCAAAGAAGGGCTTTGGGAAAAAAACAACAGGCAAAAGAGAGAAATTGGCCACCAGATTAAATTCACCAACATATTCAGATATCTAGATATCAGCAAAAAATTACAAGCCACATTAGGAAACAGGAAGATTTGACACAACCAAAAGAACAAACCAAATATCTTGAATAAATATAGATTAAAGAC
>JAQZBX010103558.1:0-11042 GCA_029593785.1 Cabassous unicinctus | reverse complement strand
CTTGATGTGTAGTTGTTTTTTTTTTTTTAATTCTGATGCAATCCTATTAATCTATTTTTTTTTTCATATATATTTTAAAAGATGCTTAGATTACATAAATGTTACACAAAAATTACAGGGATTCCCATGATCTCCACCTCCCATACCTCCCATAACATCTCACATAAACATCTTTCATTAGTGTGGCACATCACCTGCAATGGATATGCACATCCTGGGGCTTTGCCACTAAGCATAGACCACAGATCACATCACAGACCACACTCTCTCCCACACAGTTCTGCCTGGTATACGCTGATGTAAAATGGCCTATATCTGTCACCACAACGTCACTCAGGCAATCCAAATAATTGATAAGGGCTTTATATAAAGTATATTTATATATACAGAATGCCCACAATTGAGAAATCAATAAAAACAATTAATTAATAAGACAAATAACTTGAACATACTTATTTTAGGGAAGATATACAAAGAGTCAACTTAAAAATGTAGCAATGCAAATGGAAAAAGACCTTGTTCAAAAAGGGGAAAAGGGAAAGACAAATGAGTTAATGGCTTAAAGACTTCAAGGTGATCCAGAGCCCATTCCAGAGGTTATGCTTATGCACATCTCAGCAGGATCTCATTGACTGCCACAGTAAATATTGCCTCAAATAGTGGGGCTCCTGAGGGCCCTGGAGACATCCAGACACTATAAGCAGGGCTGACGGCTCAGGAGTTTGGCACCCTGCTAGTGGGCCCTACTTTGGAATTTATGCTTCCCAGGGTGACAGAGTTGAACTCAGTTGTGGCTTGCCTACACATGACTCTTCTGCTCCTTCTATTTGAACTGTAGTTAGTATTAAAGTTGATAGGTTTATGTCCAAGAGACTTAAATCTTTGGGCTTTCCATGTGCCAGTCAGGCTCTGAATCTTAACAGAGTTGCAACACTTACTCTCCCATTCATTGGACTAACCCAGGACAACTAACAAGGAAATGATGATGGACAATGACCATCTCAAGGAACAGAGAGTGTCTACCACTGCAAGCAAGGTAGCCCCATCTCTCTGGCCCATGAGATTTAAGCTCCCCTCTCAATGAGAGGTGATTTGGGCATCACCATCCCAGAATCCTCAGCACTGGGGAATGAATGATGGACTAGAGTGGACTTACTGTTATTCTGCTATAGACTTATTGTGATTCTAGAAATGGAAAAACTTTTATCATTGATGTGGAGGCAGTGGCCATCAGAGGTTCTGAAGGGGAGGGAGAGGGAAAAATAGGTGTAATATGGGGGCATTTTTGGGACATTGGAATTGTCCTGAATGACATTGCAATGTCATATACAGGCTATTATATATGTTGTCATAACATAAAATTGTGTGGGAGAGAGTTTAAACTATAATGTAAACTATAATCCACATTTAGTGGCAATGCTTCAATATGTGTAACAATTGTAACAAATGTACCACACTAAAGAACGGTGTTATTAATGTGGGAAAGTGTGGGAGGGGTAGTGAGTGGAGCATATGTGAATCCCCTATATTTTTTTATGTTACATTTCTGTAATCCACATATTAAAAAAAAAAATGTATTTTTTTAAAAAGATGCTCCCTATCATTGCCTTTAAAGAAATGCAATCCAAACAACAATGAGATATAAGATCACACAAACAAAGATTGCTGTTATTAAATATAAAGTGAATATGATGTGTCAACTTATGCTACTCTTAGATAGTAGTACAATGGAGTGGCTTAAAACAACAGAAATTTATTAACTCACAGTTCTGGAGGCTAGATTTCTGAAAGCAAGTTGTCAACAGGGCCATGATTCCTTGGAAGTCCATAAAGAAAAAGTCTGTTCCATGACTCTTCTAGGTTCTTGTGATGGATTGCCACAATTCCATGGCATTCTCTGCCCCAGGTGCCACATGATATTCTACCCTTTAGCTCTCTGTGTCCAAATTTCCTCTTCTTGTATGAACACAAGTCTTTTGGGTTAAGATCTCACTTTCCCCAATATGACTTCACAGTAACTTGTCTAATTCCTTAGGTAATGACCTTATTTTCAAATAAAATCACATCTTGTGGTACTGGGGAGAAGGACTTCAAAATATCTTTTGGGAGGACATAATTCAATCCATTCCATTGAAGAAGCTGTGTAATTGGAACACTCCTATACTGATTATGACAATATAAACTAGTGCTACTGCCATAGAAAGCCATTTGGTGTTCCTCAAAAAGTTAATCATAAAATTACATATGACACTGCAATCAAACTCTTAAGTATATACCAAAAGAAATTGGAAACATGGAATCACTCAGATACTCATATACCAATATTTATATTAACATTATTCCCAGTAGCCAAAATGTGGACAACTCATGTGTTCATCCACAGATGAATTGATAAGCAAAATGTAGTATGCAAATACAGTGCATACTAGCTATGAAGAAGAAAGAAGTGAGTTCTGATACACGCTGCTGTTTGTTTGAGTCCTGAAAGCATTATGCTGAGTGATCTAAGCGAGGCACAGAGATAGAATCACAGAGATAGAAAGTAGATTTGAAGTTTCCAAGGGCTAGGGGAGGGGGAAGAAGGGGTGTTATTGTTTAATGATTACAGAAATTCTGCTTAGGGTAGGTAAAAATTTTTGCAATATATGGAGATGATGGTAGCACTATATTATGCATGTAATAAATGCAATATCATTAATGCCAATAAAATGCATCCGTAAAAGGGTAAAAAAATTTTTTTTGTAGTATTAGCCTACATTTGTCTTATGTATGCAATTTAACCCATATTCATATTTCACAAAATATAGTTATATTTCACATAATATACTTAGTTCATAATAGGGCAGTCATACACTATTTGTCCTTTTCTGTCTGGCTTGCTTCACTTAACATAATGTCCTCCAGTTTCATCCATGTTGTCATATGATTCACTACTTTATTTCTTCTTACTGTTGCATAATATTCCATCATGTGTATACTCCACAATTTGTTTATCCATTCATCAGATGAAGTACATTGGGGTTGTTTCCAACTTTTGGTTATTGTGAATAATGGTACTATGAACATCAGTGTGCAGATGTCTATTCGTGTCACTGCTCTCAGTACTTCTGGGTATAGACCTAGCAATGGTATTGCTGGGTCCCATAGCAAGTTAGCATTATACTCAATGGTGAAAAGCTGAAAACTTTCTCACAGAGATCAAGAACAAAACAGGGATGCCCACTGTCACCATTATTATTCAATATTGTGCTTGAAGTTCTAGCTAGAGCAATTAGGATAGACAAAGAAATAAAAGGCACCCAAATAGGAAAGGAAGAAGTAAAACCTTCACTATTTGCTGATGACATGATCCTATGTCTAGAAAACCCTGAAAAATCCACAACACAGCTACTAGAATTAATAGATGAGTTCAGCAAAGTGGCAGGATACAAGATTAATATGCAAAAATCAATAGTGTTTCTATACAGTACTGATGTGCAATCTGAGGAGGAAATCAGAAAAAAAATCCATTTTCAATAGTGACTAATAAAATCAAATATTTAGGAATAAACTTAAACAAGGACATAAAGGACCTGTATTCAGAAAACTACAAAACATTCCTAAGAGAAATTGAAGAAGATTTAAATAAAAAGAAGGACATTCCGTGTTCATAGATTGCAAGACTAAATATCATTAAGATGTCAAATTCTACTCAAACTAATTTACAGATTCAACATAATCCTAATAAAAATCCCAGCAGCCTTTTTTGCAGAAATCAAAAAGCCAATAATCAAATTTAGCTGGAGGGGTAAGAGGTCCTGAATAGCCAAAAATGTCTTTAAAATAAGAAGAATGAAGTTGGAGAACCTTCACTTCCTGACTTTAAAACATATTACTTAGCTACAGTGATAAATCAGCATGGTGCTGACATAAAGACAGACACATTGACCAATGGAACTAAACCGAGAACTTAGAAATTGACCCTCACATCTACAGTCAAGTGTTCTGGGCCAGAACAGTCTATTCAACAAATGGTCCTGGGAGAACTGGATAGCCATATCCAAAACAAAGAAAGAGGAATTCTATTTCACACTTTATACAAAAATTAACTCAAAATTTATCAAGGACCTAAATATAGAAATAAAAATCTTAAATCTCCTAGAAGAAAATTTAGGAAAGCATCTTCAATATCTTGTGGTAGGCGGCAGTTTCTTAAACCTTACACCTGAAGCAACTAAAGAAAAAATAGATAGATGGGACCTCCTCAAAATTAAAGAATTTTGTACCTCAAAGGACTTTGTCAAAAGGGTGAAAAGGCAGCCAACTCAATGGGAGAAAATATTTGGCAACCACATATCTGATAAGGGTTTAATATCCATGATATATAAGGAGATCATACAGCTCAACAATAAAAAGAAAAAACCATCCAATTAAAAAATGGGTAAAAGACTTGGAAAGGCAACTATCCAAAGAAGAAATACAAATGGTGAAGCAACACATGAAAAATGTTCAACATCACTAGTGATTAGGGAAATGCAAATAAAAATTACAATGAGATATCATTTCACATCTATTAACCTGGTCACTATTAAAAAGTCAGATAATGTAAATGCTGGAAAAGATATGGAGAGATAGAAATGCTTATTCACTGTTGGCAGAAATATTGAATGATACAGCTACTGTAAAAGACTGTTTGGCAGTTCCTAAGGAAATTCATTTTTCCTTTCAGCACTTTAAATATCTTATCACACTGCCTTCTTGCCTGTATGGTTTCCAATGAGAAATCGACACTTAATCTTATTGAGGCTCCATTGTACATGACATACTGCTTCTCTCTTGTAGCTTTCAGAATTTTCTTTTTATCTGTCATTCCATAGTTTGATTAGAGCTGTGGTGTAGTTCTATTTATGTTTATATGTTTGGAGTTCCTTGAGCATCTTGGATGTGCATATTCATGCCTTTCCTTATATTTGGGAAGTTTCCAGCCATTATTTCTTTGAGTTTTTTCTCTGTCCCTTTCTCTCTTCTCCTTCTGGGACTCCCACAATGCATATATTGGTATGTCTATTGGTGTCCCACAGAGATATCCAGACTCTGTTCACATTTCTTCATTCACTTTTTTAAAGAGAGGAAACCATGCCTTCAGGACTATGTTTATTGTGTTTGGGATGATACATCACATGTTCTCTGTGCTACAAAGGGTAAAAGGAAATCCACTCATTACAAACTGACAAAGGTAAAATATTTTTCACAATAGCATTTAATACAAATAATATAATTCCTTGTCACCTATGGCTAATTTTAAAACTTTATACATATAATGAATTAGGCCAAAATGCACTATTATATTTGGTCAACTTCATGACCCATATCACCAAATATATTTTGATGTCCCAAAGTAGCAAGACTAGGATGTAGGCATTTTAAACATAATTAATCTACAGCTACAAAGTTCTACCCTTGATAGCATTTACCATTTTGGGAAGTCTCCCAGTTTCCAAAGGATAAAAGCAGAGAGCAGAATCAGTATAACATATATACAAAAGTTCATATTATAAAGGCTACAAAGATTTGAAGCACAGTGAGAAGATGCCTTCTGCTCCTTCACACTGTGTGGAAAGTATGTGAATTATATTGTGTATGTCTTGGTCCACTGTCTGGCTATCCTTTCATGTTCTGCTCTGTTGGTCAAATACTGGGTGGCTATGCTTCCAACCAGAGGATCCTCAGGGTAGCAGTCTGTCAAAAGGGAACAAATAGAAAGCAAAATCTTTGCAATAGTAAAAGCAGGACTCCAGGTGTTTTTAAATTTCCATACAGATGACAGATTCTGATGTGATGACAGATTCTGATGTGAAAAGTAATCTTGGTGACTTTAATGGATAATCTGATGAAAATGTGACATCCAGAAAGAAAAACACCACCTTCATACACAGAGCCTGGTGGACCAAGTGTAGTTGGTCTCCATCCATACATGTTATCTTCTTTTGGCCCAGCACTGCAGTTAAGGGGAAGATCAAGGGTTATTTCAGCTAGCTCCTTCTGAATTCTTTTTAGCATTAGTGGATAACTTAGCAGTGGTTTTGCTAGATAGGTTTTTGTTTTTCTTCTACTGGTTGGCAGAAGGTTTTCATTCTTCTTCTTCTTCAGGCTCTGGAGTGGCTGCGACTTGCTGGTCTGTATCTGAGGTACCACTGCTGGTGCTGGGACTCTCATGATCATACCTTTGCTTATCGCTGGACATATTGGTGAAATTATTTCTTGGAAAACTCGCTGCAGCTTGGCCAAGTCCCAGCTGCTACGGTGTGGGTGAAGAAGAGAAAGAGAGAGAGAGAAAAAAAAAACTTTCCTTGAGGTAATGGAGGCACCTGGGGAGGGGAGATGGGGTGAAAGATAAAAAGAAGCCCAGGAAGCTCTGGCTGGGAAGTGTGGAACATTGAAAGTCAGAGGGGTTGTATAGTGCAGGGCTCTACAGGAGGCTCTGGCAGGAGGGTGGCACTGTTCAGCACCTTCAGAAAAAAAAAGTGTAGGGGTGTAGAGTCAGGAACTTGGCAGGGCAAGGGCAGGAGCTCTTGGTGAGGCAGAAGGGATGCAGGAGATCCCCAAACACTGTGGTCTCCACCACTGCAGCCCCTCTTCATTCACTTTTCTTTCTGCTCCTCAGACTGACTGATTTCAATAGTCTTATATTAAAATCCACTGATTCTTTCTTCTGGCAGCTCCAGATGGCAACTGAACCCCTCTAGGATATTTTCTTTATTTCTGTTACTGTGGTCTTCAGTTCTGTTTATTTATTTATTTTTATAATTTCTGTCTCTTGATATTCTCTTTGTGTTTTTTATCATTTCTAATGATGTTATTAATGATGTTCTTTTTTCCATATTTTCCTTTAGCTCTTTGAGTATATTTAGGACCTTTTATTTTGAAGTATTTTTCTGTTTTGTCCCAGATCTCATCCTCCTTGTTGTTGATGTCTACTGCTTTAAACTTCTCCTTTCCAAGGGCCAACAATTTTTATTTCTTTGTATATTTTATAATCCTTTGTTAAAACTTGGTCATTCTGCTATTTTAATATGTTATTGCTGGAATTGAAGCTAGGTGTTTTTTCCTTAAGCTTGAATCCATTTAACGTTATGGCAGACTTTACCTTGAATGCCAGGAGCTAACAAAAAAAAAGGGAGGCGGGGGGAGAAAATACCCTGTCCAGCCTTTGCAGATTGGCCTGTGCAAGTGCTTTCCTTTGGAGCTTAGTCATACAATGAGTTTAGAGAATGGCTCATAGCAAATGTATGCAGTCTTCTCTGGCCTTTTCTGCATATGTGTCTTGTCCTGGGCATGGACCTAGGCAATTCCCCATTTACATGGATCTGAATGTCCCCTGTTCCCTAGGAAATAGTATTTTCTCACAGTCCTGGGCCCTTCAGTGTATGTTCACAGTCAGCAAACCTTTGCCCCATGAACCTGCAGTTTGACTGTTCTCCTACAGCTTTCTGTTAGAGCACACTGTGAGATTCCTCTATAGACAGAGAAAGTTCTGGGATGACAAGCATGTGATGAGTGCCCTGGTTCAGTCCTTCATGGTTCCACCAGACATTATCACAGACCTAACAGCTCAATCAATGTTAAATTTCTTGAATTTCATAACTACACTTAACATGGTACTATAAGTAAATAAATACCCTTGTTCTTAGCAAATATACATGGAAGTAATAAGTGTGATATATATAACCTAAGCTAAAATGTTCAGAATAAAGATAGGTAGGTAGATAGATCAATAAAAATGGAAAATGTAGCAAAAATGTTACATTTGGTGAATCTTGGTACCTTGGAGGGTGGGAGTATGCTGGAGTTTTCTATATGGAGTTTGTATTATTTTCTTCAACTGTCCTGTTCGATTTGAAGTTATTTCAAATTAAATATATTTAGAAAAAAATTACAAATTGATGTTGGAATTTTTTTAATACAAAATTGCCTTTCAGCCATTTTATTTAAAAAATAATAGAAGCTTTGGAGGCAGACCAGTTTTACCCTTTCTATATCTCAGTTTATTTTAAGGATTGTGATACAAATTAGTCCAAAATATAGAATAAAGATATATTTTAATATGCTAATTGGCTTTACAGCAATGTGTTAAGAAATGAAGGAATATTTGAGTTAAAAATCATAAAAATATGATTAGATATACTGATAGGATTGGTAAGCCTTTGTGAGTCTCTTGTTGTCATATAGAGGGAAATTGCAAGATCATATACAATTGGTTTCTTCAACCCACATCAAGAGAACTAGAGAACTGAATATTGATCCAGTCACTCTAACTAGCAAGATCTAAAGAAATCTACATTCTTTTTCAAAATAATTGTTTTAACTTACCAATTATCAATTAATAAATTAAACTATTTACTGTGAGGATTTATATATTTTTGAGATACACAATACAATATACCATAAAAATCTCCCTTTTAAACTATACAATTCAGGGTTTATGGTATATCCACAAAGTTATAAAACCATCTCCACTATTTCCAGAATGTATTCATCACCCCAAAAAGAAACCCAATGCCATCAGCAGTGACTACCTATTCTCCCCTAATCTTTCTCTCTATATGGATTTGCCCATTGTGGGCATTTCATATAAATGGAATCATACAATATGTGGCCTCTTTTGTCTGACTTCTTTCACTTAGCATAGAGTTTTCAAGGTTTATCCCTCTTGTGGCATGTTCAGTAATTCATTTCGTTTTATGGCTGAGCAATAGTTCATTGTAGGAATATATGTCACATTCTGTTTTTCTATTCATCCAGGATGGGAATTTGATATTTTCTTGATTTATTGTGTGGGTCTCCACCCACTGATACAACACACTATGACAAAATTAACCCTTAAATAGTCCATAGAAGCCTGCCCCAGATTCTCCTTGTCTCATGTACTCCCCCTCTCCCATCTAATATCCTACACCAGTAACCCTTCCCTGCCATATTTGCCAAAAGAACATTCTCAACATTGTAGTTTTAACAGAGACATGATTGGGTTCAGCAGTGCTGTTCTGTGAGCTGGAGTAGGTTGGGGAGGTGTTGGGTGGACTATTCCTGGAACTGGGTGGAAGGTTGGGGGAAGTAGCAGGTGAACTCTGGGAATTTGCAGGTCTGTGGGAAATTTTGATACTAATTTTATCTCTTTACTTGATATAGGCTATGGTAGATCGAATCATGTACCCCAGGAAAGCCATGTTCTTAATCTGTGTATCTGAAGGTGCAAACCCATTATAAATAGGTCCTTCTGAAGATGTTATTTTTAGTCATGGTGTGGCCATCTGATTCATGGTCTTAGTCCATATTATAGGAGGACTTATAAAGAGAAGAAACCAGAATCTAGGATTTAGATAAGGCCACAGGTAGAAGTTGGATGTCAATAGAAAACAGAAGAGCAGGCACAAAGACAGAGAGCTCAGCAAGTGATGGAAGGCAGAGATGCAAGCTAAGGAACCCCAAGGATTATGGCAAATCAGTAACAGAACAAGACAGACTATGGGAAAAACAAGGATTACCATATCTTTATTTTGAATTCCTAGCTTCTGAAACCATGAGTTAATAAATTCATGACTTTAAAACAACCAAAAATCTTGTGGTATTTATCATAGCAGACTAATTCACTATCCATTATTTTTAAGGAGTGTTGTTTAATTTCCACATACTTGTGCATTTCCCAAATTTCCTTGTATTATTAATTTATATTTTCATTCATTGTGATTGGAGTACATACTTTATATTATATCTGTCTTTTAAAATTTATAGGTACTTTTTTGTAATGGTATAATATATAGTATATCTTGGAGAATATTCCTTGTGGACTTAAGAAGAATGTATATTACACTACTCTAGTTTTAAAATTCTATAAATATTTGGTAGATTTAGTTGGTTTACTATGTTTTTCAGTTTCTATTTCTTTATTGATCTTCAATTGCATTGTTTTGTCCATTAATGAAATTATTATTGCTGAATTATATATTTCTTTGTTCAATTTTGATGGTTTCCCTTTATGTATCTTGGGGTTGTTTTATTGGGGCCTATATTGTAAATATTCTTTAGGTATTGGTCTTTAAACTTTATAAAATATCTTATTTATCTCTAGTAATATTTATTTTCTTAAAGTCTATTTTTTCTTATATTAGTATAAACTCCTCAGCTTTCCTTTTGATTTCTTTTTGCATATTTAATTTTCCATTCTTTGAGTTTCAAATTACTGTGCTTTTGAATTTAAATATGTCACTTGTGGACAGATTATAGTTGGATCATTATTATTATTCCTTCTGCCAATCCTTTACTTTTCATTGGAGTATTTAATCTGCTTATGTTTAATGTAATTACTGTTAAGAAAGAATTTACTTCTGCCATTTTGGCATTTGCTTTTCTCTGTGGCTTTTGCTTTTTTATGTTCCTTTATTCCCCCTTACTGACTTCTTTGTATGAAAAATATTTTCTTAGTGCTTATTCAAGCCATTGTAAGTCACACCTTAACTAAAAATAATATAGTTTGGATTACTACCAACCTGATTTCAATACTATAGAAAAATTTTTTTCTTAATAGCTCCACTCCCTCCTCCCTCATTAATGTCATTTTTATTTTGGTTAATTTATTTATTGACACATAACTGAAAGTGATGTTATAGTACATAAATTATTTACAACTGTGCAGAAATGTCTTGCAAAATCAGTTATCGAGAAGGCAGCAAGATTACATTGTGAATGTATTTAAAACTTTACAGAACTTATGGGTACACTTTTTATATGGTTATTTGCTCTGTAGTGTTTCAAGTTATACGCACAAAAAGAGAAACGAAATGCCCAAGTTTAAAGGAGTAAATATATAAACCACATGGATTTAACTCCATTAAAAACACTAGTTGGACAGCTGTTGCTCTGCCTGAGTGTCCTCTCTGGTGAGCAGGTAGCCCTCCTTTTTGTACATGAGTCACTTCTCTATTGCTATTTTAAAGGTTCTCTCTCTCTTTTTTTTTTTTAATTGTGGGTAAAAATCAAATTTTTCACAATACATACCAATATTT
>JAQZBX010103557.1:0-11047 GCA_029593785.1 Cabassous unicinctus | reverse complement strand
AGCTATGAGCAAAGACTAAAAAATGTAAAGGAACTGGGAGTATGAAGACCAGGGTGCTGGCACTCAGACCTCATTAAAACTGCCTACCCTCGGGCTCTTGGTGTCCTTCCTGAAAAATAGGGGAACAGGAATAGAGGCCTCTAAATCCTCTGGCACCGATTCTAGTCTTTTCTAAAGTCAACCATTCCACTGCACTAGATTTTACTGGTGCTAGGATTTTGCTCTTTAAATACTTCTATCAACTACACACCCATGTAAACATAATATATATCAAATATTAAGATCAGTAAAGGAAAAAAAAAAACAAGTCTTGCCCTATTAAGCAGGCATCTTATTCATAAACAGGAAAGCTATGATAATCTTTTAAAAAACAATTTAACATGTCTTTTTGAAATGTTTTGTGGATTGGGAACAACTTTAGCATATGGTTTGTGTGTGTGTATATGTGTTTTTTAGGAAATCAGTTGACTGATTCCAAAGAATTTCAAAGCCTGCAACCTGATCCTTGCTCAAACATATCACCTTTTCCAGTGGAACAAGTCTTAGATACTATTCAGACAGTGAGGAACAAGTCTAGCTTTCTCACAACAATACAAAAATATGACTGTTATGATCCCAAAGAATAATTAAGTCCATGTTTAAAAATTTTCCCAAAGACCTAGTTAAAACCACATTTACATTCTATGCATTCTATACTTTCATTCCTTTTGTGACATAACCAGCCATCTTCCTTTGAATAGTCAGCTAAAAGCAAAGATCACCAGTTGCATAATGCCTGTCTTATTTGTTCACTAAATAGATCTAGGAGGAAGATCTTGCCTCAGGTATAACAAACTGTGGTATTATCAAGATTTGGAGAATACTTAAGTGGCAAATAAACTGTACAAAGGCACAGTTCCAAAAAAGAAACTCAATTTCTAATTTCCCGTAGGAAAAAAATGTCAGGACCAGGACATAAAAGAATCTTTAGAAAAACAGTAGATCTAGGAAGAAATAAGTCTGTGCTTTGTTTCAAACTCACCCTTTGGCACTTCTCAAATTTACTTTCCTACTAGTGTTTCAAGGGAAAGGTCCCAAAAAGTTGGCAAGATGCAGACTCTGACCCCTTCATGAGCCAGCTGACAGCTGGATTTGGATTACCCTGCTAAGCTAAGTAGTTGGCAAATATGCTGAAGAGGAAAGTGCGTCCTTTACTCTACTTCACACAGTTCCACCAAAACAATGAAAACGGAGGGGGGGAAACAATAAGGGAGAGGGAGAAGCAGAATATGACCATAAGGAGAGGCAAGTTAACCTATCATGAGCTCAGGATCTATTCTAACCAGTATTAGACATTGTCTGATGTTAGAAAAGAAGTTCCCAAGGGAATCATCTTGAGAAAAATCAGTTTCTATTGCTTGACTCCTACCACACACACAACCACTGATTCCACATGAGCCGGCATCTCTCCACTAATCTCTAGAGGCAGCGGCAGACAACTCTTTCTTCAATTTTGCAAAGCAGTAATAACTCACTTTTGAGTCCTGATTGGATTTATACAGAAGCTAACAAACAGTCAAGAAGCCAGGGTAGCAGAGCTTGGGGCAGGAATGGGGACAACTGGGACTGGGTATCAGGTAGAAACCAAAAAAAAAGCTCATCAACAACGATGCAGACACCCAATAGTAAATGGAATTATAAACCAGAAAAAAGAGTCTATTAAATAGCTGCTTAAATTCTTATTAAAAACTTGTCAAGTGGTCTCTCTCACACACATACACACACGACAATCTGGAAACTGTCAAGTCTCAAACCATAAGCTTTACATTTTTACCCTACTTCATTTCTCTCATCCATTGTATTAATATAAAGAAAGATATTTAGCTTTATAACTTCTAACATGTAGGGAAGCCTTATGTCTTAAGTAAAAATGCAATTACAGATCAGGTTTCATGTAGGTATTCAGTCTCCCATAAACCATTTCATTTCCTCACTGTAAATTAGGCTAATACTAGAGAAGACATCACACTGGGCTTGTGATTCCTCAGGCTGGCAAATCCTAGGATTACAAGGTCTCAAACACTTCTCCAAGAAAGAAAACAAGGAGGGTTGCTTAAGTCAAAGGTGTCACTTGAGAAGAGGGAAGAGGAAGGTAAAACGTGACTTGGACAGCCGGCCATGGCCCTGGGCTAACTGGAAGGACTTGCAGTGACAGATAATGCAAGAAGCAAGGAGAAGCTGTAAATAGCATACAGAGCCAGCAGGGTCTGTGCCTGGGGTCAGGCCTCTGAGGCCGCTGGCGCCTCCCTCCCCACCGTAGTAGTTACAGTTAAATTAACAGTGATAACACAATCAAGTGATGGCGATATTAAAAAAAGAAAGGAAATAAAGAAGTGTTTCTCTTAGTTCCATAAAGTGCCACCTAAATATCTTAAAGTAAAAACTAATGGTTGGACATTTCTAGGAGGTAAAACATGAGGGGAAACTTTTTTATTCATCCCTCCATGAACTCAAGATAAAAATATTTCACTTCCACTTTACACGCCGACTGTCCCCAGTGATGGAAATCACAAGTGACTTGCCCAGTCAGCAAAGCTTTCCTCAAACCATCTATCAGAGGGCCACCGTTGAGTATCTGCAATGCCTGGAACGTGAGAGTCTGTATTGGCAAGGCCTGAAAGAGACCCCTAAATGAGCGAGTCATTTGAAATCTTACCTTCCAAATAAAATTAAACATAATATTGATGGTTTTGTGTATTTAAAGCTCCCTCCATATAATCTACAATATTGATTAACATCTGCACTAACTCACTAAATTTATACTACCACCCTATGAGATGAATATTAGCATCTACATTTTACAGAAGAGACAACTAAGACTCACAGAGGTTAAGTAAGATACCAAAGGTCACAGGGCTAGCATGCGGGGCTAGGATTCGAACCCAGTTCACCTCATGATGGAGCCCTTATTTACTAAACCCGTGACTTAGTTTTGCTTTGGTCGTTAGTTTTAAAACATATCACCATTACCAACAAATCTTCCTGAATATTGTTCCTTTGGAGTTTATACTAAGAAAACTGAATAATCAAAAAATTAGAAAGACAGCCAACTCTGATTTCAGAATTAATTCTATGTTAGCACAATGAGTAAGCGTTTTCCTCCTATAATAAAGAGGGGAAAGTCTCTGGACACTACTTTAATTGGGACTTACAACACTGTACAATTTTGATTTTTGGCTAGAAGTTTACTGAGGGTTGTTCTCCAAGGTACAACACTTAGAAAAACACCAATCTTGAATACAAGCTGCTGGTACTTTGTAAGAGACAATTCTGACAGAAGTAGATAGTGGATAGAATACTGCAAATTTTCAGAGAGGAAAGTGGCAAAAGAATAAAAGAATCTTATCAGTTATACATCAAATCTGAAAAAGGGTGACTTCTTTTTGGATTAAGAGAGAAAAGATCAAACGCCAGAAATATGCCATCATTTTTTTCTGAATTCTGTAACATTTAATTATGCTAGTACCCAGAACGATAGGAAGAATTGAAGCAGAGTGTTGATAGGAAAACAAAAATGGTAACAATTAGATTATTCTTAATTTTAAAATGTCCTTGTATTTCAAATAAATATTTGTTCCATTGGTTTTGTAAAACTTTAAAATGAAATTATTATAGCATACAAAGCAAAACTAATATATTTCAAATCATATGACAAAGTAGTCCAACAGGTTATAGTTCCATTATTTCATTTCTAGATTAAAAACAGAGAGTAATACCCAACTAATCTTTTAGAGTTGGTTACAGACTCAACATTAAGAAAATATCACTTTGTAAATGTGCCTTGGGCTGAGAGGAGGGAACCCTGAACACATAGAGGGTGTTTAGAAAGAAATTTCACCAAGATTTCATTTTCATTATATAATAGAAGGGCTATTCCAGATATATTTTTCCATCTTCAGAAAGTATGCCAAATCAAATTCATCCTACTGTTCTATTAAAAGGCACATTTAGGAAAGGAAATAAAGCACAAAGTCAATCAAAACAAGACACTAACAGATACGTTTCAATGGGACTCAATACAAACAATATTCATAAGCTGATAGCCGTTTAGCTTTCCACAAACTGAGATAATTGCTAGACGTGTGGTAAAAACACAGATCACTTTATTGATTCTGTTCCATTATTTGGGGAAGGAAGGGATGCATCCTCAAGATAAATGAACATGTTGGAACCTAAGGACCTGCATACTTTACATTTGTGAATCTGCTTTAAAATATGTATGAACTATTTTTACTCTATGCAATTAAGAATCACTAGTAGACTTAACCTCTTATCATAAGGGAGAGATTTCCACAAAAATTCTGGTGAAGTACACTACTATAAAACTTTTTTCTACCTATTTTCCAGTGGGGAAAAATGAGGATGTTTCCAAGGACTAGCAATAAAATCATTACTACAGGCTAGATTATTTGGTACTACAGAAATGGGCATTTAATCAGTTCTGGTTGGGTCCATCCATTGTGCTCATCACTTATCCAAAAGAAAGGATTTCTGTGGCCAAACATAGAGTCAGAGGCAGAAATAGCATAGGAAACAGAAGAATGTATAACTGAGCCCTATGCCAGGCCTCAGTGAATCATCAAGTCCATGCCCTTCATACTAAACCAAGATGGAAAGGAAGGGGAGGGGGGGTGCCACAGTGACCTGCTTAGAGCTAGGTCTGTGCTTCCTTAGTTTACGGGGATTAAGCTAACATGTACCAGGTTCCGGCCTTCTCTAGAAATAAGTGCCACTGATCTCTCCCCTCAACACCTTAACCTCCTTAAGTTCCCTCAAAGCCATCCTTGTTCTCAGGATTGCTAAGAGACCTGCCACTGCAGACACACATAGCTGGTAGAGACCTTCCGTACTCCCTTCAGGAGCCTACAGCACTCATCACCTAAGGATTTCACTGCTGCTGCTCCTTCCTGCCCACCTTCTCCTAATTCCCCAACCTCTGGCAATTTGCCCTTACCTTCTCCTTTCCTCTGCTATCTACAAAGCCAATCAAATGAACCCTGGCTACTTCATGCACCAGTAACATAGGATAACATACACATTTCTGAGAAACTTACACTTAAGCCCCTTAACCGCTTCACTACATAATCCTAAAACGCACTTTCTGAAATCCTCAGCTAATACAATATATTTTCTTTATTTGAGAATAACCACAAGTTAAGTAGGCTAAAATACAATATCGAAGTTTGTTCTGGACAATAGCAAAGACTGGATAAAATTTAGCCATCAAGTGTTTACCTGGGTAATTTAAACAAAGTCATTTCTCAGAAGCATACCTGTTTTAATGAATTATATTTTAAGGTAAAAAGAAACACAAGCCATTTAAGGAAAACAAAATCATGTTATTTTCTTTCCCTCGTGAATAAAAACAACCTGCTAGATTCATTATTCTTCTTTTGATGGAGTAGAAAACACCAAGAAATATTTTCTGTTAAACACTAAAATGCTGAGTTTAAGAATTGTTCTCAGAGTTTTTTCCAGTCCTTCTGGAACTTTATATCCATGAGGGCTATTTCAAGTAATAAAATATATCAGTATTTAGAAAAAGTTATTTATTGGCACTTTCACCTTGGTCTATCAGAGTTAGACACCGGAGCCTTTAAATTTGTCATTTGGAAACAAATTTTTCTAGCACTAAGTAAAATTTCACAGCTGCCAGGGATCATGAGGGAGTGATAGTGGCAGTGAAAACAGAGTATTTGCCAAGTGACTAGAATTAGGCTAAGCACTCTACAGGCATTATTTCATTTAATTCTCATAATGGTATAAAACCATTATTGCCATCACCATTTTATATGTGAGTAAACTGAGGCTTCCCTCTACGTTAAGTAGCAGAGCCAGGACTCTGGATCCTGTGCTCCTGGTCCACCACCATTAATCCCAAGCAATACATCTTAGACCTTAGAAGATGCCCTCTTCGGCCTTTTCTTTATTTATTACTTGGTGATAACTTCTAATTATGACTTCTAATATAGTCTCAATTCACAAAGATACAGCAGATGAAGGAATAGCAATGACAGCTGCTTTCTTCCACATAAGAGATTCTCACCAATTCCAGGTAAAATTAATTAGAGCACAAACCAAGATTTGTTTTGTTCTGATTTTAAGGGGGTATAAAGGAAAAAAAAATTTTTAATGAAAAGTTTTCCTGTTTCTGTCTTGCTTTATTCCAGGTTAGTTAATAGAAGAAGGAAAAATTAAACAAAACAAAAGAGAGGTTATCATTCTCTTAAAAGCACTAAAGCTATAAAACAAATTAAATAGGGTTTCTTTTCTACCAGCCTGGCATAAATCATTGCCCTCTGTAGGCAAGTGATTACTTGCTAGATCGCCTTGAGCCACGTTAGCATGTGTCTTAGGGACATAACCCACACCAACAAACTGTTTCCTGAATGAACTACATGAATCTAAGAAACCAACAACTCTAAATGTGACCCAAGTGATGTCGGAAACTGACAAGTAGTACCTGGAAACCACTAATCACACCTCTAAGGGATACCTCTGCTCAGGAACCATACAGATAGATCATTAACAGCCCTTATACTTTCCTTCAATGTCAGTTCTGCATCTCACATCAACATAGCAATTACTTTTTCCTCTTTTAGCTTCACAGTTTTAACATAAGGTTGAAGAAATGTGAATGTCTCAAAGATGAGGAAGGAGGTCCTCTTCCACCTGCAGTTATCAGGCACTATACAAATGCTTTAGCTCTTCTCACAAAACACCTACACCAAGACCACTTCTTACCTGCTAGGGAAGGAAAACATGTCTTAGAAAATAAAAACGACTGCTTAGTTCTTTCTCTACTATTTTTTAAACTTCTATTAAAAGCACAAGTATATGGAGTCCAGCTTACTCCTATAAATAAGGAATAGAAATAATTTCTTCAAATACCCTCTCATGCAGGGCAGTCTAGCTGCTTTAAAATGTAAACGTTAACTCTCACATCTAAGTCCTAGGCTTCCTTCATGGTCCAGTTCAAGCATAAGAATAACCCTTTTCAAAAGCGCTGTTCACAGGGATTTTTATAAAGCCTTTGAGTCAACTCTACTCACTGGGCAAACACTGCCTTGTAATACCCAATGTTATTGTTATAGAAATTGTGCATATGTACAACTTATCCTCCAAGACTGTCCTGTAAAGTTTGAGGGATTTCTATTTATTTCCACCTCCTTAGCACCTAACACTATTCTTTATATTTAATATAATTTGGGGTTGATTAAATCCATTGAAACACAATCTCTGAATTAAAATATAAAAGACTGATATTCAACCTGTTACCCAATCACACACAAGGATTTAGTATGTATAGTATCAAGTGTGTGATATTTTAATAGTAATTTATACTTATGATAATTCTGTTTTCAAAGCTCTGACACTCTCCCACCAGATTCCCAATGCCCTCTGATTTTTTCCTAGGCTTTGCACCCAATACCTATGGCCATTTACCTGTAATTAGAGATCAACTGAAGCCACCAATGATAGGACTGGAAACCTAGAGGCCACAATATATGGTAGAAGCAGCTATGTCTAAAAATGATGAGATACAAATTAGATTCTTATCTGCTTCTCCCAGGCTTTACTTGACAGAAAATCCTCTAACATTTGCCTCCCATCTATCAAATGTCAGCATAAACAGAGCCTAATACAGAGAAAAAAAGCAATAGAAGAACCAGTTTCCAAATGCATATGCAGTCCACTCAGAGTATTAATTTTTTAGAAGTTTAAAAATGCAACCTCCATAAAAGAGAATGAACACATGTCAAATGTATTCAACTCAATGAGGAACCAACAGGATGGTAAAACTGGTTCAAAGAACATTTGCAGAATTATTCATAGGCATTTGAAAAAAATATAGTACCATAAGATTGCTAAGTTAGATACAAAACTGGTTAACATCCTTCATGGACACACAATCTTAAACTTTGAGATTACCTTTTCTATGAACAGAAATTATTTGCATCTTTACTGGGCAAAAACTACAAGTTAATATGGCTTCACAAAATCCAAGCCTTTAATCAGTTAGTGGACAGTGATTCAAACAGAAGTATATTCATCAGAAAACCCTTGAATGGGCCTGTTAGACAATGCTCTGATATTACACTGAAAGGCACACTGCCTTCCCTTTATTTCGAAGTTCTGGAAAAATTTAACATACTGCAACCAGAAATATGCTCCAATAGATACCCAAGGTAACTAACTCTGGTCTGTGTCTTTTTATTTAGGGATTAGAAATATACTTTATTAAACAAAAATAAGATGCCTAGTGGGACAGTTTTAAAACATAGCCAGCTGCAAATTCTTGGACACCGCATTCATTTGCTCCTTGATTCATGCCAGGCTGGTGATAGCTTTGACTAATTGAAAACAATGTAACCCTATGTATCTTCCAAAATTAGACCATAAAAGGCTATGCAGATTCCACCTTCTTGGCCAGAACACTTGCTCTTCAAGCCCTGAGATGCAATTTAAGTACTCTGAATTTCCTGAAGTTGCCATATTGTGAGGAAGCCCAAACTTCATGCAGAAGCCACATGCAGGCACACCAGGTAAGAGTCCCAACCGAGCCCAGCCCAAAACACTGTGGGTGAAGAAGTCTAGATAATTCCAGTCCCTAAAAGTTCAGTTAACCCCCAGCTGTTCAAGTCTTTCCAGGTGAGGCCCCAGATAGCAAGGTACAAAAACATATCCCACTGTGACTGTACAAATTCTTGACCACAGAATATATAAGCATAAAGAGAAAAAAAAAAGTTTTTTTTAATGCCACAAAGCTTTGGGTTGGTTTGTTACACTGAAACAAGCACCAAGCAAGGTCAAGGAAGAGAAACTAAAGCACTATAATCCAAGCATGAGCAGCATCCTTACTGTTCTTGTGTTCTAGGTGAGATGCCCTGAGCATCTACTTTCACAGCCAGCAGAAGTCTAAAGTCTTCAACAAGATGTCTGCTAATTCCTGGTACACGCAAGCATCGAGGTCAGGGCTCAAGCTCCTAGCCGTCTACTGTTTCTATTTGTCCCGGGTACAATCTTCTGTTCAATTTCCACAAAAAAAAAAAAAAACAAAAAAAACTGGCTCACACCAAATGTTTAAGTTTTGGTAAATTTGCTAAATATCTGTGGGGTTATGAGGGGTTGAAAATGGCAACGGCTGACGGCAGGCGGAGGCTGTGACCGATAGCTTTGTGTTCACTCAAGATGGCTGTTAAAATTAGAGGACCCAGTCTACAGGCTATGTGGGCTCCAGAGGAGGAGGCAGGACTGGTTCTTGGGTTTATTTCCACCTGAATCAGTTACTGACTCCCCTTCTAGAAAGCTGTGACATTCAACAATCATTTACTGAGACTTCACGCCCCTCCCCCCACACAGCCACCAAGCACTAGGCTTTGTTTGGTCTGGGAATACAAAGGTCAGAAAGAGAGAGGGGGAAAAAAAGTCCCCAAACCCTTAGAATGTGGAGGCTAGTGCTGAGAACAAAACAAAGACTACAGAATGATGTGTTAAGACTCCTAACAGATAGGTACAACAGGCACTAAATGAAAAGGGAGAAGAGCAGCCTCTTTTTAAAGGGACTGAAGAAGCCAGATGGGTGGGAAAGGGGAAAGAAAAAGAAGGCAAGAGGGCTTTTGGAAGCCGACTCATATATGCAATTCCCTTAAGTTTCCAGTTTCACAGGAAAGAGTACGCAGAAACAGCATTAAGCCTTTACTGTCTCCTGCTAGGGTTGATTTTCTTTCTGCTGTGGGAGTCATATGCCTTATGATGACAGGCGTAACTATAAAAATGGTTCCCTGATTATTTCACTGTCTATGTGAAGAGCTTTCAGAATTCACTTTAGTCTCGGGAACGACGGCTATACGTAGCTTTCTCTTAAAAACACCTCATCTCTTATGGGCGGGCTGGGGGTTGGGGGGGAAATCGTGAAATCAAATAAAGGCCATAAAATGCTTCCATCAATTTAAACATTAAAATTTAATAATACTCTTTAAATTGAAGATGAGTTAAGCTACATTTCCAAGCCTCTAAAAGCAATGCAGTTCTTGGAGGGAGGAGGGTGGTTTGCAAGATATAAAAGGTTATTTCTGTAATTGGCTAGGTTGGATAATAGTCAAACATCCAGGTGGAAGAGAGTCTGAATGAATGCTTCCTTCCCTTGTAGCTGCTGTTACTTGTCAGTTTAGAACAAGATACGGTGAGGTGGGAGAGAAGAGACACACATTACAAAAAGGCACAATTTATGTGGGTCACCTAGCAACTATCAAAAGGAGTAATGGATGAAGTCTCCAGCCACGTTCTTTATTCATCCAGGTGTGCTTCACCTTTAACAATACCTGATGTGGTTAAGAACAAGAAAAGCCAACAAAAAATATTTTTTAATCTTGCTTGCATCCTGAAGGGAGTGGAATAGTCACACCAATCCATAAAACTCTCCATTTTGATTTGTTACTACATGGCTTTTCACGATTCTTCCTAGCACTAAATGGCAGAAAATTGAAATCACAGGTGTGAAACAGGATCACAAATACAATTTACCTATTAAAGTATGTGTTTATTTAGAATGAATAGCAATTTAATGTTTTATATTCTAGATCAGAGACTCTCAATCTCTAATCTATCTCAATAACCATATGTACAATACTCTCCCATGAACAAGAACAGGCCACATAGAACTATTTGTGCCTGCATAATAGATGTTTGTGTGTGTGTGGTAGACACCTGCTTTCATGATAATATATTTCTAAGGAGTTGTAGGAAAGACGACCTCTAGCCAAGGGAGGCTACCAACAAGAACCTAGTAATTCTGAACGAACAACTGGCTATGGCCTATCCATGACTGGTATATTAATAGCAGCTTGTCATGAGGCTTATAAGATCAATGTTTATTAATGTTTCATAAAATGTAAAATGTAAAATATAAATGTTTCATAAATGTAATAGAACCACAATCATTTCTTAGAAGCTGATTTTAAAAATGGCTTATGTAGCTGAGAAATTAAAAAAAAAAAAAAAAAAA
>JAQZBX010103556.1:0-11047 GCA_029593785.1 Cabassous unicinctus | reverse complement strand
TTTTTTTTTTTTTTTTTTTTAATGTATGTGTTGTAAAGTATAGAGAGCAATGAAAGATTTTTGAGTGCAGAGGTGATACTCAAAATAGGATGCAAAGTTTAATCTGACAGTTATACAAGGGATGAATTAGCAGTCGCTGGCAAATTTTCCTTCAAGGAAAAGATGGTAAATGTTTTAAGTATGTTGGCCACAAGGTCTGTCACAATGACTCAGTTCTGCTATTATATTCTTTAAGCAGCCATAGACAATATGTAAATAAATAGGTGTGGCTGTGTTTCAATAAACTATATTTACAGATAGGCCAGATTTGGCCTGAGGCTGTAGTTTGCAGTCCCCTGGATTAGAGCAATAAGTAGCTGATGGTAAGGAAGACATTTAGAAGGCTATTCAAATGCACTGGTGTAAAACTTTGGAGACTTTGTACTAGGGTGGTGGGGATGAAAATGGAAAGGAATGAGTAAAAGGGAAAGCGATTACAGGGAAACTAAGAAGGTGTCTAATTGGATAGTGTATGGCAAAGTAATAAAAAAGAACCTAAGGGGGAAGCAGATGTGGCTCAAGTGGTTGGGCTCCTGTCTACCATATGGGAGGCGCCGGGTTCGATTCCTGGGGCCTCCTGGTGAAGGCAAGCCGGCCTGCGTGGCACAGTGAGCTGACAGCCCGCGCGGCGCAAGGAGCTGATGCAGCAGGATGACGCAACAAAGAGAAACAAGCAGACACAGAAAAACGCACCGCAAATGGACACAGCGAGCAGAAGCAGCAAGGGGGTGGGGTGGGGGGCTAAATAAATAAATAAATAAATAAATAAAATCTTTTTAAAAAGAAAAAAAAAATGAACCTAAAATAACTTCGTAAGGTTTTGAGTAAAGAGGACTAGGAGAATGGTGGCAACGTTAAAAGGACATGGCCTTCTTTGTTAGTCACCCGGGATAAACTCAAGTAGGGGAACCAGGGAGAGAACAATTTGAAAAGATACACATTTGGAAATTTATACGAGTAACAAACATTCTTTAATCTTGGCCTGAAACCCAAGGTAATCACAGAATTATAAATTTTGTGCTAGAAGTGGGGTTAGAGATTATTTAGTCCAAACCTATTATTTTATAATGCAGACTAGGTACTGTCTGATCATTAAGATAGGCAGATGGCCCATAAACCACACAAGCCCCAGATCATGTTTTGTTTGGTCTCGTGTACACGATATTGACCTAGGCTTAACGTGTTTTAGAAACAAAGTGAATTTGTTGCTGGCATTTCAAAATCAAGAAGTTAAATATCAAGCTGGTATTCTCACTTTTCTTGGAAACAGAGAGAGAGAGAGATCTGAAGTACTGTGCTCACACTTCCCCAGGGCCGGAATCAGCTCTTTATAGCATGTGGGTTCTCCATTCTCTCAAGCAATCTCCACTCAATCATTCATGGGCATTACTCCTGAGGCCCTCACAGGCAATGGAGTTTGAGACCCCTGATGCCAAGGTGTAGACTTTGGAGTCACACTGCCTAGTGATTATTTAATGTCTGTAAGCTTCAGTTCCTTCATCATGGAGGTATGAAATAGTATCAAGCTTCTACTGTATAAGATTATTATGAGTATAAAATGAAATATTACATGGAAAGCACTGGCACATGGGAGGGCCTCAAATTTTATATATTTTGATTATTATCATTATGGTAAATTGAAGCTTAGAAAAGTTAAAGTGAATTGCCCAAGTCCACACCGTCAGTTGGTGACAGAACTTGCACTAGAATTCATATTTCATGTCTCCAGTATTATTTCCAATACCCGGAGTGTATTCCACACAAATGCAAGGAAGATGTTAGAAAAATCTAACAAAGGTATGTCCTGAAACAAGAAGAAATAATCAAAAAGAGTCAGAGAAGATGGCAGGGCAATGTGTTGAAGCATTTCCCCAGGTTATGCCCAGATGTAGAACTTTGGAACAAGCATATGATTTGGGGTTTGTGACTTATATTTTTGCCAAAGCCATGTAAAGGAATGCAAAACATTCAGTGTACCATTTGTGATGAGTACAAACCAAGCCATATCTCAAACCTAAGGTTAGTGATAACATATCACCTTTTCTTTTCTCTTTTCTGTTTCATCTTTTGGCTATATTCTCTCCTGGCAAACAATGGTAGGTAGAAAGACCAGCAAAAAACACCTGAAATTCCTCTGCCCTGTTTATGAATTCTCAATCCCTGCCTGTTTCAAAAGTGGAGGAGAAAAAGTACGAAGTCAACCAACTCCAACTAATTAGTTCTTTCTACTTGGTGAGTGTAAATCAATGACAAGCAAACTTCTAATACTTTCACCCTGGCTGAGACGTTTTCTGCCACTCACCATCCATCACTTCTGCCTGTAAGTGGCCTTGCTGAGCTCCATCTAAATAGCACCCAGTCCACCCCTTACACGCATTCCCTCTCTTCCTCAGACTACAGGAAAATATGCTGGCGGCAGCTGTTTGTAATAAGTAACGGCTTTGTGAGACCAATTGTAATGCAAAGGTCATATTTTCTAAGCTGTTTATAGATTGCAATTTGTAAGGTTATAATGTCACTGGCCGTCAATAATTCAAGGTAGAGAATTACATCCGTTAATAGTTCATCGATTCTTCATTCTTCTCCTTCAACACTCATTCCCCTAAGAGCCTTAATTCATTTAATTTAAGTGTGATTCCTTGAACTTTGAACTGAAAGTCTCACTTGTTTATGAGGAAGAAAGAAAACCAGGGTGGAACAACGTAAATAATTCCTTAACCAGCTTCAAGGGGTCTAAACCAATCAAAAGACCACAATTCATATAGGAACAACTCATAAAGTCCATTCTCCAGCAGTCCAGTGTTCCAGAAAACGCATTTATGTTGTCAATGCACAAATCTTAGCATCCACCTACCCTCAAAAAACTAAAATGGAGACAAATGTTAGCACTGAATACTGGAAGCTATGAAGAATGCATTTGTTGTAATTGTTTGCTGACAGGAATCTGAGCAAATGCTTTCATTGGGAAAATAATTAGAATTCTAGTGAGATCATGGGCACTAAGTTTGTGGTACCTGGGTCTTTGGGGTGGTCGTGAACCTATTTGAGTATCTGATGACAGCCATGGAGAATATATGCTCCACTTCCAATGAATAACAGCTATAAACAAAATTCTGAGGAGGATCACTGACCATCAGAAGCTCATTTATTTAACTCTAGGCAAAGACTGTTAGTTGTAGAGCTGCAGATAATTCTTTCTCACACAGCCAATGTGTTTTCAAAATAGATAGAACCGACAATATAGCCACTTCCATCAGGTACTTATAATCTTTGAGGATTCTAAAGAATAAGTGATATTTCATCTTTGAGAATTCTTTCCCTGAGTCCAACTTTAGAATGAGGCATATAAAAAATGATAGTGCTCAGAAAAATAGCCAGGTATCCAAACAGAATGTTGTAGGACAGGGCGCCCAATAGAGGGTATATGGTATTGTTTTATGTGTTTGTTCTTCCTGCCACCTCCTTCCCCATAAATGCCCTCCCAACCACTTGATTCTTCTGGTGGCCATCGGAGCTTAGAACTCTCATGGATCTCTTGTGGGAAGCTCAGGAAATGTTATAAGCACCAAACACTGGCTGAGGAGGATTCCTGAGTTTCTGGCCCTAGGATCTGTCTAAGCCTATTGGGTTCCATCATTTTGTGGAATTCCAAATCACAACTCACCAAGAATCAGTCCTCCATACATTAGCCAAGGCTAGCAATTATTTCTGTAAGGATGGAAGTGGTCAGGTGTTATTAAAAGAGCTAGAACAGAGTCCTGGAATAGATTGTGTATAAGGGGTTGAACTGGGTGCATTAACCACAAGAAACTCCATTACTGAGATCTAGTCAAGGGAAGTATAATCTCTAGACTCATTTGAGTCTTAAGGCCTAAGATTCTCACTGTGCTGACATATAAGAATAATATTAATTTCCATGCATATACACCTGAGCTATATATAACTGGAGCTAAATAAATATTGATATAGAGGAATTGCTAATAACACTGTGCTTCTGCCTTCCAAGATAAGGATCATGCTTCTTCAAGATACTGTATATTCATTTGCCAAGACAGCTAAGCTTGAGATTTCACAGTATGTTAGTCCGTGGAATGTGAAAATGCAAACAGAGAAGTGTGCCTAGTTTCAAGGATGAGCAAAATAATTTAGAATTTAAAGCGCTGGGGAAGGGGAGAGGCACTTCTCCTTCATCAAACTATTACCATTTACAAAAATCTCCCTGAACTCAAGCGTTGAGAAAACACCTTTTAAAGGCACTCAACTACTAATACAAGCTCTCTGTTGCCTTATGTTTCTGGTGAGTATGATTTTTGCTCTATTTCTTAAAGGAACCAGAATCACAGGTAAAAGACACAGCCAGGACAATTAAATATTCTAGAAAAGACAAAGCTCTGGCTCGCTGGCTAGAGCTTACTAAAGACGCATTTGAATAATAGAGTTTGAACACCACACCTCTTTGGCATTTACTCATTAATATGTTGCTGCCCTTAGAGTTAATTTTGAAACGTAGAAAATACCTAAATAAAGAATAATTAGTAACCTATGATTAGTCCTCAGGGCAGACTATTGGGAGTTCTTTGATATCAGAAACCTTATTATTATATTCACCCTTTATCAGTAGTGCCTAGTGTCCTGGCAAAGGGATAAAATAACTGAAATGAATGAAACTCCGAAAGTACCAAATTAGGACACTCAGACTAGCACTATTTTTTTATATTTATTTTGGGGGCAATATACAGTTTGTTACATCATTAATTCAACCTAACTTTATGTACATTTGTATTCTAATATTTTCTTATATAATCCATCTTATAAGTAGTGGACAACCCAATGTATAGAATTCTGAAAATCAGAGGCAATGCTTATTCTGTTTCCATAAGATAACGGGCACCCCACCAAAACCAGCATTGTCTTTTTACATGATGCAATAATTGAACATAGTCAGCCATCCAAGTAAGAAGTGCCTCCCACCTGCCAAGTATTTATGTCCCTCTTTGCCACCAGAGTTCTCATAAGCAGCACTGCCAATGGTCTCTGAAACCAGACTGTGTCCATAGAAGTAGCCATTCTTATTAATAGTAGCCCCTGGTAAAGATTCACTTAAGTGCATACTGTGCATGGCCATCTCTGTGTTTGACTTCACTACAAAATACAGAATTAAAGAACTCAATCCAAAACAGCAGCAACAGCAAAACAGAAGCCTAAATCACCCAAATAGCAGCAAATCTGAGGAATTTTCCAGCACAGGGACCAAATGGCATAATTTCTGTTACCTCTAAGTTGTTTAGTGCACTAATGGCAATCTATATAAAGGGTCATGTCTAACTTGGTATTCATAAGTAGGGTGACAATTAGTGAGACATCTGGAAAAATAATAAAGGGCCAGTAACTAAGGAATTATAAATGCAGGAGCTAATGGCTTTTACCCAATTCCTGGGTTAATGGGAATTAGCAATGTGCTCTATGTGACAGAGGAATTGGAGAGCAATGACGGACCATGTATTTAAGCAGGCTGATGAATTTTAAGCAGTTATAAAAGAGAACCATATAAAGACAAGGCAGTCCTACTGAAGCATTATTCCAATAATCAAACATTGAGATTGAAAGAGAATAGAGTGACAATTAATAGGTGAGAGTGATTATTTTGTTTATTTTGTGGAACAAATTTAGAACCGTTTCCAGTGATACAAGCTCATTTACAAGCCAAAGTGAAAACTGCCTAACCAATGCCCTAAGTATTTCTCAGATTCCCTGCAAAGCTTTAAGCAGAGCTAAACCAATTTAATTTCCCAGAAATGGAATAGTGAGCACCATCCCAATCATAAGAGTTACCATCTTCACCATCGTTCATACTATGGTATTAAACGACACAGAAGCGAATCTTATCTTTATAGATACATATTGATGAACTTATTTCACAGATGCTTTCAATCCAGAAACCTCAAGGAGACAAGAATATGATGAAAACATTAGAAAACAGAAACCACCTTCCCTTTAAGATGGATAAAAATATGGACAGGCAAATAATGTTTTTTCAGGATTCTCTGTTCCCCAATGCATGTCCCCCAAAGCCATGCAGTGGAAACTTACATGATTTTTAAAAATTGCAATTACCAGAGACCTTTGACTTAGAATTATAAAATGGATTTTTCTCTCTTATAAAAGATAAGTTCGTTCTCTTTTCTATAACTTAGAATAACCAGAATCATTCATATTCAAAAGCCCTCTAAATGCCTAGGGAAGAAAAAGGAAAGGAAGGAAGTGAACATTTACAAAGCACCTCCTATGTGCTAGACACTATATCAAGCATGTTCACATACTATTAGCTCATTTAAGATAATGATAAGTGTCATTGGTTACTGTCAATCTTACAGATGAAAATGTGAGTCAGAATGTCCCTTTCCCCAAGGATTCCCAGTCATTTAGCATAAGAGCCAGAATTCAAACCCTGGTCAATTTGTCCATAGTACCCCTGCTCCTTCCTTATCTTTGTGTTTCCAGTGGTGGTTATCATTTAACCGTGAGGAGTTTCTTAAGAATCACATCCATGTTAGACAACAGCCATGTCAAAAATGAATTTTGAAGCACTGACTTCCATCTTAGTTTAACCATTATATGGTTCAGTGCGGTTTCCATTGTACTTATCCTACTTGGAGTTGCTGAGTTTCTTGGATTTGTATGTTTTAGTTCTTTTAAAACCTCATTTAGGGACTTTTAGCCATTACGGTGGTGGTGGTGTTTTTTTTTCCTATCTCATCTCTTTTTCTCCTCTCTTTGGAACTCTAAATACGCAAATGTTAAATTGCTTGATATTGTCCCACAGGTCGCTACAGCTCTGTTTGTTTGTTTTTTATGTTTTTGGAGATTTGTGTTATCTGTTCTTGAGACTGGATCATTTCTATTGTTCTGTCTTCTAGTGTACTGATCTTTCCTTCTACTGGGTCCAATATACCCACCCAATAAATATTTTCATTTCAGATAATATTTTTTCAGTTTTAGAATTTCCATTTAGCTCTTTTTTTGATAGTTACCATTTCTCTTCTGAGATCCCCATCTCTTCTCTGAGTATGACCACCCTCCCTTTTAAGTCCGTGAACATATTTGTAGTAGCCATTTTAAAATCTCTGTTGCTAACTCTAACTTACAGGCCATTTGGGAATGGTTTTTCCTGACTAATTATTCCCTTGACTGTGATACCATGGGTCTTATTTTCCAATTTCTCTGCATAAGAATTTTTATTGTTTATTGAACATTGTAAATGACATGTAGGGAATCTAGATTGTGTTTTCTTCTACTGAAGATTTATCTTCTCTCTTAGCAGGCTGTTAAATCACTGGCCGATCACCTAGAATTTGTGAAGCCTAATGAAGACTCCTTCATTAGGATGGATCTGTTTGGGTTTTCCCTTAGTTCTTGGGAATCCCTTATTTCTGGTACATAGACTTTATTCCTAAAGCATGTCTCTTCTGTGATTTTAATAGAAGGCTCAAGACATTTTTACTAAGCCCATCTTAGCTGGCAGAATTCAAACTCTGAACTCTGTTTCTCCTGCAATGAGCAGCAGCTAAAATCTCTGCTCAGCCTTTTCAGCCTTAAAGCTGTTTATTTCCATCGGATCCATAGAATTCAGGGGTCAGACAAGTTTGTGGGGGGCAGAGTTTCAGATTCCTCCCTCTGTGGCTCTTTCAATTCCAAGATTTCCCCATATTACCAGCCACTCTGGAAACTCCAAATTCCCTCCACTGACACCGTACGTACTGTAACTTTCTGCTTGAGCTCTAGCTACCCAGTGCCACAAAGACTGGGAAGTACTGTCAGGGGAAAACTGCATAAGCACAGATCTCACCCAGTGTGGTTCCCCTCATTCATGGGTTAAATCTCCAGTTTCTGCCTGTTTTGATCACTCTCCAGTGCTTGCAAGTAGTTATTTTCTTTCTCAGAGTTTATAATTTTTAACTGTAGAAGGGCTAGTGCAATGCAAGCTATTCTTCTATCACATAGTGCTGCTTCTTAAAACAAAATAATAAAACTGCATCTTTTATAAGTGTTTTATCCTATTTTTACCCTATTTTGGAAAATTACTATTATCATTCATTACAAAATCACATGCACACATGCTCTAGAAAGACTATCTTTTCTTTTCTGATTTTGTTCAAGGTGAATTCCTTCAGGGCCCAGATTTTAACAAAAAGTTATAAAACAGATATATATGGATGCTGTTAGAATAAAGCCATTTGACTCGACTCATCCTTCTTTCCCCTCACTGTATAACAGAAGTATATGGGAAGCTATCAATCTTCCATGTCTTTCCATGCCTGGTGAACGCCCTGTATTGTGTCCAATTAAGCCATCAAAAGAAGGAATGGGAAACGCAGAAGCAGACTCTATCACACAAGCCAACTCTGGAGAGCACCTTTATTCCATGAAATGTAAGTGACAGCCTACCTACAGTAGCCTGGAGCACAGGGCTCTAGCTACCACTTAGACCAAAGATCTAGGATGGTTGCAGGTTTAAAATTATTGTACCAAAGAAAGGGTGGCTGCCAAATTGCAGCTGAAAAGAGGGCTGGTGGATGAAAATCTATTAGCTTTGCCTACGACTTGCTAAAGCAAAGCTGCTTAGAATAACTGGGGGTAGAGGGTAATGACTCTTGGTATCCAGCCAAACCTGTCTACCTCTGGAGAGAGACCCATCTCTAGGGATGCACTGGGTTTAAAGTGGGCAGATGATGAGTTTATTTTTTAGAATTCTGTGCAAAAAGGTAGGATTTTAGGGGTAAAGTAGGGCAACTCCTGGGAAGCACTTGACTGCTTTTCCAGAGTTATACACTTGCATGATGCCAGGGTTTCAGTAGAGGAAGAAAAAGTGCATTAATATTTAACACTCATATAGCACTATAAATGCTTGCAATGCTCTACAATAAATAAAATCAGGTCCCAAAATGTGCCTTTTTAACACAATTGTAACATAGACATATCTTTAGATTTCTTAATAACCTCCCAGCAGAAACAGCCAGAAGTCGACCACTTACAACTATGGTATACTGAGAAAAGTGGGGGAAAATATCCTATAAAATACAATATTGTACTGATGAGACAAGGGTCAAATGATCCTAGGAGGGTTTTTCTTTTTTCCCTTCTAATTTAAATGATATTAGAATATTGCAAGCACCTTCCCTAAAACTCCCCTCAGGGTGTCTCTCTCCCTTGACAGTGTGCGCATTCTGTCAAGTCCACTCATAGTAAGCAGTAATCTATGGAGGGTCAGCTCTGTGTCACTCCTCCTCTCTACCACCCATCTTCAAGCATGGGCTATTCCTTGTTCCCATTCAGCAGGACAGTCCCGACTCTTTAAGCCTCACCCATAATGCAATTTCCCCACCAGAGGCTCTTCCCATGATCTCTTATCCCCATTCTCTCTTCCTCATCACACAGGACTTCCAGGTTGGAGCTAATGATACTGGGTATGCCTTTGTTTGCATAATCCATTCTAAAGCAGAATTTCCCTTTATGTAACCATATTTCTTAATTCAGCCTCATCCATGCAGCTATTAACATCAAGGAATATTTACTGAACAGGTGCCAAAAGGGTTGCTTTGTAAAAATTTCTCTTTGCAATGAAGAGACAATCCCAAAATTGTATCCAGTTGCCTTCTTTACATGATCTATTCAGGAACAAGTAGCAGGAGAAGATGGTCTCTTTAGGTTCCTTCATGCCTAAAGCATTTTATTCAGACAAGAGCTGAAGGAAGCAAGCTTTCATCCTACTCTGAAAACTCAAATCCTTCTCACAACCTACCCCATTTTAAAGATGTCTACTGCATATTTTAAATTGCTCTTTCTGGGGGAATGAATGCTGCTACTCATATCATGATGCATATGGCACAAATCACACGGGTGAATGTGGATAAAAGGGTTGCAATTAAGAATAGTATTGTTTAAGGGGGTTGGGGAAACTTTAAGCCTTCATCGGCCAATTTCCCACTCTACTTTAAGCCTATGCTTTCTATATTCATACATACAGTTAAGGTAATAGGCCTACTTTTGAAAAGCTGCCATTCGATACCTAAGGTAAAACAAAAACAACCAGTTAAGAAATATAAAAGTGATTGCAACTCCATTAAAAGGGTTTATAATTTAAAGAGATTTATAGTATTCTGTTGAGGCAAATTACCCTTTTGCAAAATGAAGAATGACTTTTTAATTTGTGCTTTTCGTAGTTATAATTGTTCATAAAATGGGTTTGCTTAAAGAGAGTCTCATCCATAGCTATTGGTTCCTGGGGCTTGGTTCTTCAACATCACATCAAGAAGAAAACTGTCCCTTTTTTGCCTTTTGAATATTCCATGAGGTTAACTAATCTGACTTATGCTTATATTCAGCCATTTGCCAAGTACCAGGTATGGCATAGATCTTCATGTTCCATTGCCTCTGACTTATATTTTATATCTGACATGTAAGTCCCGGGGTAGTACAAGAGAGTTTTTCCTCCAAACCAATGCCTACTCAGCACGTGTTCCAGAAGAGAGGGTGTTAATTCAGATTCCATGTTTCCTGGTTGCAGAAGTCAAATGGCTCACAATAATTCTTCCCAAAGTCACGTGTTTGACAAGCTGGATAGGGAGGTGACACCCTCATCCTGGCCTTTCCATGCTTCAAATCTATGAAACTAAAACCATAAACAATGAGAACACCTTGTTAGCAGGATTTAACTGGTAAGCTGGGCTGAGAGGTAAGAAAGTGCACAGATCTTAAATGCAGTGGGCAATTCCAAACTGAGAATTGATTCTCTCTGAACAGATCTTCTCTGCATGAGTCCTCAACTTATGCCTGCCAGCTTCACTGACAACAGTAGTTATGCCTTCTGGAACAGAGTCAACAGTACCAGGGGAAGGGGGACTCGTGATGCAGCCTTGACCATCACTAATAATTATCTGTCTTTTGATTAAAAAATCATTAGCCCTGGAGCAAAACTGGATTTTAATTCCCAGGTATGTTATGCAGAAAA
>JAQZBX010103555.1:0-11043 GCA_029593785.1 Cabassous unicinctus | reverse complement strand
AGGGCTCCTATTCCTCCACATCCTCTCCAACACTTATATTCTGCTGTTTTTTTAATAGCTGCCATTCTGATGGGTGTAAGATGGTATCTCATTGTAGTTTTGATTTGCATTTCCCTAATAGCTAGCAATGTTGAGCATTTTTTCATGTGCTTTTTAGCCATTTGTATTTCTTCCTTGGAGAAGTGTTTTTTCACATCTCTTGCCCATTTTTTAAATGGGTTACTTGTCTTTTTATTTTCGAGGTATAGGATTTCTTTATATCTGTGGGATATTAGGCTCCTATCAGATATATGGTTGCCAAATATTTTCTCCCATTGGGTAGGCTTCCTTTTTATTTTCTTAATAATGTCCTTTTAGGTGCAGAAGTTTTTAATTTTGAGGAGGTCCCATTTATCTATTTTTTCTCTTGCTGCTCGTGCTTTGGGTGTGAAGTTCATGACACCATTTCCAATTACAAGGTCTTACAGATGTTTCCCTACATTATCTTCCAAGGTCTTTATGGTTTTGGTTTTTATATTTTGATCTTTGATCCATCTTGAGTTGATTTTTGTATAAGGTGTGAGATGGTATTCTTCTCTCATTCTTTTGGATATGGATATACAGTTCTCCAAGCACCACTTGGTAAAGATGCCATTCTCTCCCAACTGAGAGAGATATTTGGCCTTGTCAAATATCAGATGAGTGTATACACAAGGATCATTATCGGAACTCTCAGTTCACTTCCATTGGTCAGTAGGTCTATCCTTGTGCCAATACCATGCAGTTTTGATCACTGTAGCTTTGTAGCAATTTTAAAGTCCGGTAATGTGATACCTCCAACTTCATTTTTCTTTTTCAATATATCTTTGGCAATTCAGGGCCTCTTACATTTCCAAATATATTTTGTAGTTAGTTTTTCCAGTTCCTTAAAAAGTACAGTGTTGATTTTCATTGGGATTGCATTAAATCTGTAGATTAGTTTGGGTAGGATAGACATCTTGATGATGTTTAGTCTTCCTATCCATGATCAGGGAATATTCTTCCATTTAGTTAAGTCTCCTTTGTTTCCAAAAGAATGTTGTGTAGTTTTCTGTATGTAAGTCCTTTACATCATTAGATAAATTTGTTCCTAGGTATTTGATTCTTTTAGTTACTATTGTAAATGATATTTTTTTAAATTTCCTCCAAAGATTGCTCATTATTGGTCTACAAAAATGCTACTGATTTTTGAGCATTGATCTTATAGCCTGTGACATTACTAAACTCCTTTATAAGTTCTAGAAGCTTTGTTGTAGATTTCTCAGGGCTTTCTACATATAGGGTCATGTCATCTGCAAATAATGAAATTTTTACCTCTTCTTTTCCAATCTGGATGCCTTTTATATCCTTTTCTTGCCTCAGTTCTCAAGCATGTACTTCTAAGGCAATGTTGAATAGAAGTGGTGATAGTGGGCATCCTTGTCTTTTTTCTGATCTCTGAGGGAAGGATTTTAGGATTTCACCATTGAAGATGAGGTCAGCTTTGGGTTTTTCATATATACCCTTTATCATATTCAGAAAATTTCCTTCTATTTCCGTCTTTTGCAGTGTTTTTATCAGGAAAAAAGTGCTGTATTTTGTCAAATGCTTTTTCTGCATCTATGAGATGATCATGTGATTTTTTTCTTTCAATCTGTTTATGTGGTGTATTACATTGATTGATTTTCTTATATTGAACCATCCTTGCATACCCAGGAGGAAACCCACTTGGTCATGGTGTATAATCCTTTTGATATGCTGTTGACTGTGATTAGCAAGTATTTTGTTGAGGATTTTAGGATCTAGGTTCATTAGAGAAATTGATCTGTAATTTCCCTTTTTTGTGGTATCTTTGTTTGGTTTTGGTATTAGGGTAATATTGGCATTGTAGAATGAGTTTTGCAATTTTCCTCTACTTCTCTGTTTTGGAAGAACTTAAGCAGAATTGGTGTTAGCTCTTTCAGGAATGTTTGATAGAATTCAGCTTTGAAGCCATCTTGTCCTGGGCTCTTCTTAGTTGGGAGGTTTTTGATGACTGAGTCTATCTCTTTACTTGTAATTGGACTTTTGAGCTCATGAATTTATTCTTTCTTCAATGTAGGCTGTTTGTGCATTTCTAGAAACTTGTCCATTTCCTCTAAGTTATCATTCTTGTTGGCATATAATTTTTCAAAGTATCCTCTTATGATACTCTTTATTTCTGTAGGGTCAGTAGTGATATTCCCTAACTCATTCCTTATTTTGTGTATTTGCATCTGTTCTCTCCTTTTCTTTGTTAGTCTGGCTAAGGGTTTGTCAATTTTATTGATCTTCTCGAAGAACCAGCTTTTGGTTTTGTTTATTTTTTCTAGTGCTTTCTTATTCTCTATTTCATTTAGTTCTGCTCTAATCTTTGTTATTTCCTTCTTTCTACTTCCTTTAAGTTTAGTTTGTTGATATTTTCCAATTCCTCCAAGTGTGCATTTAGGTCTTTGATTTTAGCTCTTTCTTCTTTTTTAATATATGTATTTATGGCTATGAACTTCCCTCTCAGACAGCTTTCGCTGCTTCCCATAGGTTTTGATTTTTTGCGTTGTCATTTTCATTAGTTTCAAGGTAGTTGCTGATTTCTTTTGAGACATCCTCTTTGACCCACTGTTTGCCTAAGAGTGTGCTGTTTAACTTCCATATCTTTGTGCCTAACCTGTTTCTCTGGCCCTTAGTGATTTCCAATTTCATTCCATTGTGGTCAGAAAAATTACTTTGTATAATCTCAATCTTTCTGAATTCATTGAGAGTTGTTCTGTGGCCTAGCATGTGTGATATCTTGGAGTATGATCCATGTGCACTCGAGAAGAATATAAATCCTGCTGTATTTAGCTGTAGCGTTCTGTATGTATCTATTAAGTCCAGGTCTTCTAATGTATTGTTCACAGCCTTTGTTTCTTTATTGATTCTCTGTCTAAATGTCTGTCTAATGATGATAATGGTGCATTAAAGTCCCCAACTATAATTGTAGAGTCATTTATTTCTCCACTTTGTTTTTCCAGAGTTTGCCTCATGTATTTTGAGACACCGTGATTTGGTGCATAAATGTTTATGATTGTTCTCTCTTCTTGAGAGATTACCCCTTTTACTAATATACAGTTTCCATCTTTGTCTCTTACACTAGTTTGCATTTAAAGTCTATTTTGTCTGATATTAGAATAGCTACTCCTGCCCTTTTTTGGCTACTGTTAGCTTGTAAAATTGTTTTGCAGCTCTTCACTTTCTGCCTCCTTGAGTCCCTGGTCGAAGGTGGTTTCTTGTAGACAGCTTATAGATGGATCATATTTCCATATCCATTCTGTCAATCTGTGTCTCTTGAGTGGTGAATTTAATCTATTAGTGTTATTCAGTGTTATTATTCACAACGATTTTCTTACTACAGCCATATTTCCTTTGGGTTAATGTATGTCATATCCATTCTTTAGCATAGATTTTCTTGGCTTTGAAATTGCCCTTCTGTGGTCCTAATGTTATTGATCACTATTACTGTGATATGCAACGTCTGTTGAAACTTGCCTGCATGGACATTATGTCATATATCTACTCATAGTCTTTAATAGTGGGGCCATAAGTACAGTGAGTTTCATAATCCTGATAATCTCCTATATTTTAATCTTACATTCTCTGAGAAACCAGAGTGCAGAAGGAAGAAAGAAAGCCCTCTCCACCTGCAGTTCCCTCAAAATCGTGGTCACCTTATTCTTTGTTCCATGTATATTCACATACGCTCACCTGTCAACCACATTTACTATGCACAAGATGGTAGTCGTCTTTTACAAGATTGGTACACCCTTGCTCAACCCTCTGATTTACACTTTGAGGAATTCAGAAGCAAAAAATGCCATGAGAAAATTATGGTGTAAAAATCTCTGATTTGTGGTGGCAAAGAGTGGAAGATTCCAATTGCTATTTCTGTAACTGTTTAAATACAATTCATTGATGAAGCAGAGAAAATATTCACATTCTGATATAGGAAATATAATTCCCTGTCAGTGAGACTTTTGGGGAAATAGACAGATTTAGCACAATAGAGACACGTTCATTTTAAACTGGTGTCCCATAGAGTGATAGAATATACATTGTACCAAGATTTCTGGAAGCAAATTCCCAGTACTTAATCCCATTCTCTGCAGTGCAGCTTGTTAACCAGAGCTTGTTATGCCTTTGATTTTACTTCTTTTTTGTACAATATTCTGGTTTAGATATCTCATTTCCATGTTTTGACTCCAAGTGCAATATTTCTACCTGATTCTACCTTATGTGGTTTTTTGGTGATTCAGTTCTGACATTTTGAATGTAGAAAGTATTTTTCTGACTCAACATTAAGACCAAAGTCACTGTAAGAGGAACATAACTATTGGTAATTGAGCCCTTATTTGATTCTTGGTTTCTTTTTGTAACATCCTTAAATTTGGCTTTTATCCTCATGTAACTCATAACCAGTTTTTTCAAATAAGGGCAAACCTGTCTATAATGAACATTCACTATATTGAGCCATAATCTCTCATGTTTCAATAGGTTTTGTTAATCATGTTAATCATTGTTCATTTAATATATTTATTATTATACACAATTTTGTAATTTAAGACAATGGACACAATACAAAACTTTTCTTTGTTTAATTTGTGGAAATTTTATAAAATTGTGAGAGTTGTAATACTCAACACTTCATGGATATGAAAAAGCAAAAATTGATATATGAAAAAGAACTGTGCAGTACCATAAAACATACCTGTATAATCCATCTGAAGATAGAATTATTTAACTGAAGAGAACACATAATAGAGTATATCAAGGAGGTAAATTTTCTCTATAGGTATCAGGCACAGTTTTAAGGCAGTGAAGTGTTTCACTGATTAACACTAAGACTTACTGCCCAGTCTGCCTGACGGGTGCACTTCTTTGTTAAGAAGGATATTTCTGCATATGGCTACTTGAGGCCATAACCAAAAATACCTCTTGTTCAAAATCTGTCTTTATAAATCAAATATCATCCTGTCTTTGGATTTCCTATACAGACTTTCCTCCATGGAAAGAATGGCCCTGAAAAATGACCAGGATAAGCATTCTTATCTTCTTGATTAGATATTTCATGGCAGCTCATTAAAATTACATTCTACTTCAGAATACTGTTAACTAATGAGTTTGGGCAACCAGTATCAAATCCATGAGGTAGTCTGTGCACCAAAACAAGGAAGATTGATTTTATTTAGCTCAACATTCTGAGCTCTAAGTTGTTGAATTAACCTACAAAATGCCAGTTTGTATAAGAATGGCATTTAGGTGTTAAATCCATATCTTGACCATCACATTGTGATGATAAATCTTTGGAAAATTACTTAAAGCCCATAATATTTACCTTTCAAACCACAAATCCTATTCATAATGAGGTGGGAATTTCCTGGTTTGTGACTTAAAATATCAACAAGTCACTTGCCTTTTGACAAAGTTAGTAATACTATTTCATGCTGTAGTTTAGCATTGTTATATAGACAAAAGGGAAAATCAGGGCTGGAAAAAAAAGAGAATGGAGGAAGGAGGAGTGTTGATGGAGCTAAGATGATAGAGGGAAGAAATATTTCATATTATACTTGAGGAATCTCCTTTGAGCATATGCATTTGTGGAAGGACAGTGATGCTCAGGAAGCCCCTGCCCCCTCAGCCCCCTCTTGAAATAAGATTAGCTTAGATCCCTTGGACAGGTATATGTTTAACGCACCATATTTCAGAGAAATAGTTTCATTCCAATTTTATGCTATATATTATCTAATTCAAATCAAGGATTCTTATTGATTTTTGTTTCATCTCTTTGATGATGATTCTCACATTTTTTCATCATCCCAGAGCTCTCACCTGAATACCAGACTTCTGTATTCAAGTAATTACTTGACCTCTTCCTCTATATACTCAAAACATATCTTCACAATTATCTACTGATTGTATTCACTTCAAAAATTCTCTGCATTCTTCAGCCTTCCCTCAACAAAATCCATCCTTCCAATTGCCAAGGTTAAAAACATTGAAGAAAAAAAAACGGTGATACCACATTTCACACCTAAAAATTAGAAAAAAATATATTGGCCTTCAATATATATGCAGAATCTCATACATTCTCATACTAATTCCCCTATTATTCTGGTCTAAGCTGCCATAATCTTTTGCCTCAATTATAGCAATAGGCTCATAATTCTTCCTGCTTCTACTCCTTTCTTGCTGAATCTATTTCCAACACAGCAGCTAGAAGTGCCTTATAAAACTTGAATACAATCAGTTGTTTCCTCTGACTGGGTTAACCCTGGTTTTAACTCTGTTCTATCTCCATTTTATTCAGAATAAGAGCCAAAATCCTTAAAATGATTTTACTTTCATTTGGAACATTGGCCTCTTTTACTCATGCCTTCATTCTCTTCATTCTCTTGTCTCTGGCCCCAGTGGCTGTTTTCCTTGACCACAGGAGCAGACTCATACCTTAAGGCACTTTTCTCCAACTTTTCCTTTATTTAAACCACTCTTTCAGTAATGAGCTTGTCCAAAAGCTTAGCTTCATTTCCTTAAAACACTGCTGTAAGTCTCCTCTCAGTGATGCCCCTAAACCACAGAAACTCTGATATAACATGAGAATTGTTTTAAGCTGCTAAATTTGTGGTAATTTGTTATACAACAATAGATATATAATATTGTAAGCATTAAGACCTGCTCTTTTTTAATTTTTAATTTTAAAGAAACTTTAGAATACATAAATGCCGCTTAAAAAAACATAGGGGATTCCCATATGCACCACCCCTTGCCTTCCCACACTTTCCCTAATCAGCGAAAACCTTCATTAGTATGGTATAGTTCCTAAAATTGATGATATCATATTGAAGCATTGCTACTAACCATGGACTATAGTTTGCATTATAGTTTACACTATATCCCATGCAATTTTGTAGGTTATGACAAAATATATAACGGCCTGTATCTGTCATTTCAATGTCATGCCATACAATTTCAATGTCTCAAAAATGCCCCCATATTTCACTTATTCTTTCCTCTCCCTCCCCTCAGAACCTTTATGGGCCACTGCCTTTATATCAATGATAAAATTTCTTCCATTGCCAGAATAACAAAAAGTCTATAACAGAATAATGATAAGTCTATTTTAGTCCATTGTTCACCCCCGAATATTGAGAATTTTGGGATGGTGATACCCACTCTGTTTCTAACAGAGAGGAAGTTTAGGTCCCATGGGCAGATGACTGAAACTATCTTGCTTGTAGTTGCAGACACAAGACTATGCAAGGCTGTCCTTCACTGGCAATTAACAGATTCCAATCTGTCCTGTAAATCTGAGGATCATACCATGATCTATAATTGCTCCATTGTGGAAGAGGCAATTTCTTATCCTTTCCCCCTATATATCCATGCTGATAAGCTTCAAATGCCAACATTATATATTTTTTGTATATAAAATAATCAACACAAACCTATATCCTTAATGGAAAAATACTCAAAGTGTTGGGGAATGAATTTCATCTTTGTATGAGACTGAAAATATTAGAACTAGATATACCCTCTCAGGAGTATAGCATTATTACATCAAGATGAGACTGGAATAATTTAGGTTTTGAGTATGTATTTATTTCATATAATACCTGGTTTCAATGAAAGAGAGACCCAATGGCACAGTTCTTTAACATACAGGAAGTTTATTCTTTTTGGTGTGACAGCTACATGTAAACGGTCCAGGTTTACAGGGCAGTGCATCATCACTCCTTCATTCAGTGCCTCAGGTTCCTTCCTGGCTGTCTCTTGGTCTTTTCCCTAAGGCCGTTAAATTCAACATGTGTTAACATCATTGGTTTCAGCTGGGAGCTTGTTAGAAATGCATAGTCCTGGGTCCTACCTTTATAGTAATGAACCATCATTTGAACTTTAACACTGGGTAATTCATATGTACACTGTAGTTTGTAACTTATTGCCATGGGTACTGTTATCTACAGTTGGAGTCTAACTTCTTTGTTTCAGGAGACAAGAAAAGGAAATAAACTAGAGGAGTAGGAGCACACATTCAACATTTTAGATTTCAGCCTGGAACTACACAGGTTGCCTAAAGGTAATCAATAAGAACTTAGTCACAGAGCTTCACCTAGCTACAAAAAGGTTGGAAATTTTCAATAAATAATGTCTGTGTATATTTTTGGGCACATACTATTGTCAGAGACTGCTTGATGCCCACTAACAGTGTGTTTTGAGAATTTTTCCATTATATGGGTTTGCATTGTCATCAATACTTGAACACTTGCGAATGAAGGGAATGAAGCCAGATAACTTTTGTTACTGCCATAGGGGAGACTGTATTTTAGTGGATATCTCACAGTTTCTGACACAGGCACCTGGCATCAATAACATCCACAGAATAATTTTATTTCAAAATTCACTTCAATTTCAATAATATTTATTGAGTAGTCATTATGTGCCAAATCTTATTCTAGGAATCTGTAAAAATATAAAACTAAAACCCCTGTCTTCACAGCTCACATTCAATTAAATTATGTTTTTGAAAAATCCAGTTGTAAACCAAGGACTTTGTGAGTTTGTAGGTTTGAAAAGACTCCAACTATTGATTTCTGGCTATTTTCGTTTTTCGTTTTGTTTGTTATAAGGATATTTTAAGTTTATATTTTAAATCCATTACAGCTTTTAAAAAAACCTTTTTCACTTTAACTTTATTCTCACCACATCTTCTAGCATTGGATCTTCTGGACTTCAGGTCATTAAGCAAAATCCTCTGCATCCTCATCTTTTGCATGAACTTTCCCTTCTTGTTTTTTTGTTTTTTGTTTTTTGTTTTATTCACTGTGAATGTTTCTTTCACTTAAAGGGGAAATATTTGCTGTCGTATATATTTCTTGTCAATAGACCTTAGGGTGACACTTTTTATGTATATTGAAGCAATTGCATCTGTTATTAAAGACCTCCCCACAAGACAATTTCAGGCCAGATGACTCTAATATTCAGTGATTCCAAACATTTACAGAAGAAATATAGCCTTCTCACCCCACTTTTGTAGAGAGAGAAACCCACACACAAAGAGGATAATGAATCCAGCAAAACTCCCATATCCAAAAGGCTAATAAACTATATTTTAAAAGTGCTTAATAATTGGAAATTAACTTCATTAGTTATCAGAGAAATAAAAAAAATAAACTTCATCGGACATGAATATATACATCTTTATACTCACCAGATAACTTAAATTAAAAAGACAATGTAAATTATTCATTAGAATGCACAGCAACTGGATGTAACATGCATTGGTGTTGGAGATTTAAAACAGTAGGTGCTGGGAAGCGGGAGTGGCTCAATCCATAGAGCTCCCGTTTACCATATGGGAGGCCCCAGGTTCGCTTCCCGGGGCCTCCTTGTGAGGGCAGGCCAGCCCGCATGGACCGGTGGGCTGATGGAGCAAGACCTCACAACAGGAAGTGGGTGTGGCTCAATCCATAGAGCTCCCATTTACCATGTGTGAGGCCCCCGTTCGCTTCCCAGGACCTCCTTGTGAGGGCAGGCCAACCCGTGCGGCGCGGTGGGCTGATGCAGCGGGACCTCATAGGAAGGGGGAGATAAGCAGACATGGAGAAAACACACAGCAAATGGACACAGCAAGCACAAGCAGCCGGGGGGGATAAATAAATAAAAAAATTAAAAAAAAAATAAATAAATAAATCAGTAGGTGGTAGAGGTGAACATATACATATACAATGTCCCAGTAATTTCATTGTTAGTTGCAACCAAAAGAAAAGCCTAAAAATGTTCATCCAAAAGCAATAAAGAGAAGAAAAAAAACTAAAAACAATCGAAATACCCATTTAGGGAAGATTGAATAAATAAATTGTGGAATATTCATATAATGAATATTATAAAGTAAGTAAACAGAATAATCTACAAGTGTGCAGCATCCATAAATTACACAAATATTTTGTGAGTGAAATAAGTCATATACAGCATGAGTATTCTACCTTACTTCAATTATATAAATGGCATAATAAAACTAAGCTGTGTGTTTAAAAACAGTTTAGCAGTTACGCTTGAGGAGTCAGTTACTAGACGTAAGCAATAGTGCTTTTCAAGGTTTTAGGATTCTGGTTGTAATGTTTCTGGATCTTGGTGCTGGTTACATGTTGTGTTCATTTTCAGATATTTCATTAATCTGTATTTTTGTTCTTTCTGCACTTTTCTACACATATGTTGCAAGTCAATAAGAATTTTGCATGAAATAAATACAAATGAATATATAAAGCATATTCTAGAACATCCAGAGAAACATTTAAAGCCGTGTTCATTGATTTGTATTATAATGGCACAAACACTGCTTTTACCTATGGCAGAAGAAGAAAAGATCAGATACAATCTTGAGAAGTTCAGAATTCATTGATAGTAAATAAATTGTGGATAGTACCTTTCTTTGCTGAACTATGATTTCACAATATTTTGGAAAGATCAAATTAGAGGCAGTACAGGAGTACCAAACTCAAAAAGGCTTTTTGTTGTAACCTTCAGTACCGTATTCAAAACTGGCAAGTTTTTCAGGCAGATAAGCTCTAAATAAAACTCTTAATTATAAATAATTTTAATTAGTAATGTATTTCTGGTTGTAAATTATTTCTATTCACCTAATCATGTAAGTGTTTCAAGCATTAGGTATTTATATCTATTTTAATATTTGTACATAATTAGCAATATTAAAATGAATGTAATTTATTGTAACACCAGGATCCTTGAGGACATTTTTGTGGATGCTTATTCTATACATTAAGAAAAGGTGTCCTTAAGTAGTTTGTACTGTTATTTCATGGATGGAAACAGAATATTATAAAATTAAATGTAAGCCTTTATTCTAAGATTTGATCTCTTCCAGGACTGTGGGTAATGGGAAGGAAAAAAGAGACTTTTGTGGTCAAAGAAATGAGAGAAGAAAGTGAATTAGTACAAGTGCAGTAAAATAGAGAAGAGATGGAAACCTGAAACTCAGTCCCT
>JAQZBX010103554.1:0-11043 GCA_029593785.1 Cabassous unicinctus | reverse complement strand
AAAATATGAGGATTCACAGCTATAAATTTCTCTGAATCTTTAAAACTCATTCCTAAACTAGTCTAACAAAAGGAATTAATTTACCCACAGAATAAAAAATAAAATGGACCATGATGGGTAGCAGAGTCAAATGACAGCTGCAGTTTTGGCAGATGGTCATCACTGAAGAACTTGAGATTCTCTATTAGTGAATAGGTTTCATATGAAAATGAAGTCCAAAATTCTCCTAAGTGGAAACTCTGGTTAGAGATTCCTGCATAAAAGTGGGATCCTTCAAATTATAGCAGCATTGTGAAGGTTAACAATGTATAAACACATGGATCAAATATGAGCATCAAGATAAACTATTGCCCTGACACTGATGCTCCATGGTAGAAAGACCTCTGGATGACAAGCCCATGTGCAGTTTGAAATCATCACACTTTTTTGGCCTTAAAAGGTGTAACTGGAAAACTTAATGTTAAATTTTTATGGCTATCTAAAAGCAAAATAAAGTCAAATCTAAATCCTCTCTTTTCACCCAGAACTCCAAGAATTCACACAAATATGGGTCCAACAAATTAAACAGAACACAATTTTAAAACTCAGCATAGACAATAAGAAAAGAAGTTACCATAACTAAGAACCAGAAGAAAAGCAGACAGTAGGAAAAGCCTTGGTTTCAGATTTTGAAATTATTCAGATAATATGAAACAACATTTTTAATGAGTTTTAGAGAAATAAAAATATATATTGCAATATATAAAATGGCATAAACATATTTCAATAACAAATAAATAGAAACTCTAATTGCTGAAATATACAATAATGAAATTTTAAAATATCTGTGTAGTGTTAAGGGGAGAAATTTAGCTGCAATGGAAACCAAAGTCCCACCCACCATGAAACAGAAACTTAGAAAGTAAATCAAATTTATATCAGTGGACTTTCCAACATCTGACACTTTCTCTGTGTCCCTGCAGGTACTTCCAGTAAAGAATTCTCTCCCATGATATTTTATTCCCACAGCAAATAAAACATCTGTGGTCTATTCCAGTGATTTTTTTTATTCCACTGGTGGTTTCCTCCTTGGATAATAAGTAAATGCAAAATATCCTCATTCTGGAAACTCCAGGAGATGAAACACATATGTAACCACATTTGGGATGATGTCTCTCAGAGCTATGTGTGTTCTTCCAAATATTCTGAGAAGGGTGATCAGGAAGCAAGGGGAAATGAGAATGGTGTCATTGGGGAAAGACACTAGGAGATGAAATCAGGACCCTCTCATCCAATACTCTTACGCTAGCATTTGCTTCTCTTGGAAATTCAGCTCTTGGCAGTGGAGGAAGGAATCATTGCTCCTCTGTGTGACATAAACTCACTTTGTCACTGACTACGTTATTATGTGCATTATATGAAGGAAATCCTCAGTATATCCTGTGTTACTGTCTTCTACTGTGCCTTAGTTTAAATCATGTTTCCTGGACCTGAGGGTGTTTATTCTCACTCCCCCACTCTGGGCAGTTAATCCTGAATTGACAGTGTTCATCTTTTCTAAATTCCTCATGGTAGGGTCCCAAAATAATTATTCTATTTAAACAACATAATACAATTGAACAGAACAGAGCTCACTCAAAACGAGTCTTTTCCTCCTTCTATATAACATCTATTTCATGGTTTACAGGCAGCAATCAAGTCTCCTACTTCTCCAGGAAAAATACAAGTATTTCCCTCTGTAACCTAGTCTTTATCCCTCAGTCAATTTATGGAAGTTTCCTTGGCTGAAATGTATATTTTAGGGTCTCTCTTCAAGTTTTACTTTTTCAAAAAACACCCTAAATTGCCCTTAAGTTTCACTGATAGCCGACAATGTGATTTTTTTTTTTTTTGGAGCCATTTATAGTTTCTTAAAGAGTAAATTTAATTTTCCATCACAACAAATTTCTACACTCAATTTAGATTGAATCATTATTGTTTCCACAGATTGTAGGGTCCTGGAAAAGAGTAAAATTCTACTGACAAAACCAAGAATACTTTTTATCTTTGAGAGAAAAATAGAAGACGCAGTAATGGGGAAGGAAGTAAAGATTGATGTAAGGATGTAAGCTCTAGGAGGATATAGAAGAGTTGAAAAGCTCTCAAAAATCTTAGCATATGAATCAATGCATCAGAAAGGTATTTAAAAAGGCAACAGGGAAGGTTCTTAGGGTTTTTTGAAAGAAATACAATCACCTCTATCCTTATTTACATTCAAAATATAAGTGAGTTTCACATCCACCATCCAGTCTACACCATACTGGGTGTGAGGTGGGGTGGTACATGGCTCTCTGCAGCCCTTTCTACCTCTTTCTGGCTTGTGTTCCTGTCCTCCAGAGGATGGGGAACTGCAGGTGTGGTGCCTATTTAACCAATCCTTATAGGCATGAGCCTCCTACTACCTGATTGCAGAAAGGAGGCATATAAGAGGATCCAATAATTTTAGTGGCATCTTCTTGATGACACAGTGTTCCTGATGGTAACAGAAGTATCAACTTTCTTAGCCTGCCTTTTTTCAGTGTTTTCTATATTTCCAATTACTTGAAACACATAAATCTATCTTCTTCAATAAGATGAGAATGCATGCTTAACTTATTTCTCAAAATTCTTTTTTAATTAAAATTTTTTTATTTTTAAAGAAGCTTTAGATTACATAAATGTTACATAAAAAATATGGAGGATTCTGATATGCTCTGCCCCCTCACCTTCCAAGATTTCACACATCAACAACATCTTTCATTAGTGTGATACATTTGTTACAATTGTTGGACACATATTAAAGCACTGCTACTAAACATGGACTTTTATTTAGATTTTAGTTTACAGTGTCTTGCAAAATTTTATAGTTACAACAAAATGTATAATGGCCTGTATAAGTCATTGCAATGGCAGGCAGGACAATTCCAATGTCCCTAAAATGTCCCCATATTACTCTCATTCATCACTTTCCTTCCCATCAGAACCTCTGGTGGCCTCTGCCTTTATATCAATGATAAAAGTTCTTCCATTGCTATAACAATAATAAGTGTATAATAGAATAATAATAAGTCTACTTTAGTTTATCGTTCATTCCCCAAATTGAACAATGGACTAATGTCAAAATTATTAAAAACTTTTATTTGGAAAGAGATTTCTGCTTGTAAAGAAGCCATACATATAAATTATTTTGTACAAGCACTGATTGCAAAGGCACAGTCTTGCAGGATATGAATCTGGGAATTGATAAATCAAATTTTGGGGAGTGAGAATACCAATGACACTATTTCCACTGGATAAATGTACACAATTGTGTATATAGACTTTGGAAAAATTATTCAGGATATATTTTTTGCATTAATCTCTAAAGAAATGTCCTAGGAAAGGGTTTGACACACTGATTTATGTGATAAATAATTTGGCTGGGAATCATAATTCAAAGAATGTGGAGTGAGGTTGGGCTCTTACTTGCACAGGAGAGACTTCCAAAAGGAAATGACAAGCTGAGGATTTTTAATTCTCAGATTATGGTGCAATGAAATCAGAGAAATTTTATAGACTAAATGAGTGAAATATCTTTCCAAGAAAATTGCAGTTCTGACATGTATGATATCAGATTCTGAATCTGTGTTTTAATAAATTACAAAATGAAAATGAATTCACAGCTTTCCCAAAGAATGAAAAGTGAATGCAAATGAATAAACAATTATTTAAAAAAAAAAAAACCAATAGCTCAGAGAAAGCACTAATTCCAAAATGCCACTCTGCTTTGCCGTTTATAGTGATGGCCCAAGAATCAGGTGATGAATGAAGCATTCACCTTAGTCTACCTCACAAAGTACACAGTAGGTCTACATAAACACCAGCAATTGTGGCCTACTATGTGGATTTAATGGCTTAAAAAAATATAGTAGGAAATGGGGAAAGCACCACATTGGTTTTATGAGCTGTAAATGTGAACTATTATTGTAGGAAATGCTGAGAGCAATTTCCTGAAAATGTCCTTAACTTTGAAAATAATTTTTAAAAAGACAACCTTACCTCACTGGAGAATCACAGAAATTACTGAGACCTTCAAAGTTTGAAGAATCAGGGATTGTGCCTTAGATTACATCCTCACTCAATTTATGATTGACTATGTGCAGGAAAAAGGAGCGTATCGGGGATAGAATGTGGATTATTGTAAACCAGTCAGACAATGTCTCCAGTTCAGGATGTGACTTCTTTCTGGAGCCAATGAACAGAAACCTGGCAGCTGGTACACAGCCTTTGCTATGAGTGATTATTTTTCACCAAAATCATATTAATCAAACCCTTGGTTTCATCTGGCAGTGCCTGCCATATACCTTCATCACTCCAGAACTTGCTATAATTGTATATATACAGAATTACCTGTATTAAATATTTTACTGCTGGAAATCCAGGCAGCAGTTTCTGCCTTGAATACTGATTCCAGTGAATACAATAAGAGAGCTCACATGATGTAAAATAATACAGAAGAAACAGGTGTCCTTGATATACAAAAATTAAATAAATAGAAATTTATTATTCAGCAAATTACCAATTAACTTTCTATACACTTATAGAGAGCCTAGATTTAGATCTCCCAGTGTTTGACTTCTGTCAATCATTAATAATTTTCTAAACTTGAGACTAATAATCCCTTTATACAGAAAACGCTTCTCAGCTTTTTTAAGGCCTGATTTATTTCCTTGTTTCTAAGACTGTAGATGAAAGGGTTCAGCATGGGAGTGACCACCATGTACATCACTGAGGCTATTGTGCTAGCCCTTGAGTTTTGGGTAGCAGCAGAGCTAAGATACACTCCAAGACTTGTACCATAAAACAAGGTCACTACTGAGAGGTGAGACCCACAGGTAGAAAACGCTTTACACTTGTCCCCAGCTGTAGAAAATTTCAAAATGGCAGATACAATCTTGGAGTAAGAGAAAAGGATTCCAGTGAATGGAATAACAACCAGAAGTCCACCTGCAAAATACAGCACAAGCTCATTGAGGAAGGTGTCAGAACAAACAAGTTGGAGCACCCGAATGATTTCACTGAAAAAGTGGGAGATTTCCAAATGTGTACAAAAAGATAATTGAAAAATCATTAAGCATTGAAAAAGGGAGTTCAGAACACTCAATAACCATTATGCCAGGAGCAGGAAGCCACAGACACGGGGGCTCATGATGAACATATAGTGCAGGGGGTGGCAGATGGCCACAAAGCAGTCATAGGCAATCACAGTCAAGTGGAAGTTCTCTAATGCTCCAAAAGGCATGCAAAAATAGATCTGACTGAGGCAGTTTGCATAGGTTGTGGTTTTGCTTTCTGTCTGGATGTTCAGCAGCATCTTGGGTACAGTGATGGAGGTGAAACAGGTATCTGAAAAAGACAGGTTGCAGAGGAAGCAGTACATGGGTGTGTGGAGGTGGGAGTCTGAGATGATGGCCAGGATGATGAGCAGGTTCCCCATGAGGGTGACCAGGTACATGGACAGGAACAGTCCAAAGAGGAGGGGCTGCACTTCTGTATCTTCTGAGAGACCAAGGAGGATAAATTCTAAAACATATGTTTGGTTTTCTCTTTCCATGTAGATGATGAATTTCCTGGTAAAGATATCAGAGCAATGCAATTTCAGCCACAAGCAGTGATCAGAAAAATGTAATAAATGGTATGGTTTGTATTGTAAACAAATTAAGTTAATATTTTTCTTGATTTTATATAGATCTAGTGCCCTTATCTGAAAATGTCAAGGAAACATATGTTCCTGCTTCTCCTTGATACTTTTGCTGACTAGAAATCCTTGTCTATAATAGAAAACAGTATGCCAAGGCAATATTTTCCATTATAAATTCTCTCTGACTTTATTTTAGTCAACAAACTTTATGAGCAGTTTTTTCTGCCCTGTGACAAAATAGTGAAGGAGAGCAAAGTAGTAGGAACCACATTACCTGGTTGCAACATTTACAATAAAACACAATATTTGAACAGAACCCTAAGGATTAAATAGACAAAGAAACCCACACAAATGGGGCCCACTGATGTCTCACAGAGGCAAGGGCAATTCGATGTAGAAAGTATGGTCTTCTTAACAAGTGGAGTGGGAACAATAGGATGCAATCATGCCAAACAAAAAAGGAATGTAGGAACAGATTTTATTAATTTCACAATAATTAAATCAAAATGAATCATATCACTTAAAACTAAAATGCTTTGTTTAAGCGCTAGGCTAAAACATTAAAAAAATCTAGGGACCCGTGTTATGGTAATGAATTTTTAGATATAGCAACCAAAGCATGATCCATGACAGAGTAAAATTCATAAGTTAGTTTTTATACAAATGTAAAATTTCTGCTCTTAAAGACACTGAGAGGGATTTTAAAAATTTTAGATATTTGGAAAAAATATTTACAAAACACATCTGATAAATGATTTGTATACAAATGCACATATTACTCTTAAAACCACAAAATGAGAAACCAAATGCTGAATTTAAAAATGGGCAAAAGCCCTGAACAGATTCCTATCCTAAGAAGATATACACTTCCCAAATAAGTGTACAAAAAGGAGCTCAAAGTCCCTGGCACCAAGGTATTATTACCAAGTGCCAACGAGAAATACATCTGGAAAAGACTTGACCAAAGGGGAGAAATATTACATACATATGAGTTTTTATGACTAAGAGATTTCAAAGTGCGTTAGGGGGTCATTCCAGATGTTAAGCTAATGCAGGGCTCAGCAGGATCTCATTGACTGCCACAGAGAACAGTGCATCAAACAGCAAGGATCCTGATGGTTCTAGAGACATCTAGACCCTATAAGCAGTGCAGAGAATCTCAGGAATTCAGCACCCTGTCAGAGGGCCTTACTTTGGAATTTATGTTCCCCAGTGTAAAAGAGTTAGACCCATTTATAGATTCCCAACATATGGCTATTCTGTAACTTTTATTTGAGGCTATAATTAGCACTATACCTGTTAAATATATATATCCCTGAGGCAAATCTTGGGTCTATTCAAGTGCCAGTTGAACCCTGAATCTAAGCAGAGTCTCAACACCTGCTCTCTAGTTCATTAGAGTCACCCAGAACAAGGAGATGCTGATGGACAATGCCCAGCACAAGGTACAGAGAGTGTCAGCAACTGCAAGCAAGATAGTTCCATCCATTTGCCCCATGGGATCTAAGACCCCTCTAAATTAGAAATAGAGTGGGCATCACAAACACAAAATTCTCAATATTTGGTAACAAACAATAGACTAAAACAGACTTATTTTTATTCTAGCAATGGAAAAACTTTTATCATTGATATGGAGACAGTGGCCACCAGATATTCAGCATGGAGGGAAAGGGAAGAGCAGGTGTCAGATGGGGGCATTTTCAGGACATTAGAATTGTCCTGCATGACATTTCAATGACAGATATAGGCCATAATTCATTTTGTCATAACCTAAAATTGTGCAGGACAGACTGTTAAATATAATGCACACTATAGTCCACGGTTAGAAGAAATCCTTCAATACGTGTTCATCAATTGTAAAAAATGTACCATCCTAATTAAAGATGATGTTAATATGGGAATGAGTGGGAGGGAGAAGGGGGGGCATATGGGAAACCCCTATGTTGTTAAGTAATATTTATGTAATCTAAACCTACTTTAAAATTTAAAAATTAAACTAAATATAAAAAATTTTTTTAAAAAGCTCAACATCATTTGTCATTAGGGAATTGCAAAATTAAAACCACAATGATACATCATCACACACTTACTAGAATACATAAAATCCTAAACACTGACAATACCAAGTGATGTTGAGTATGTGCAATAGTACGTCTCTCTTTCATTGCTATTGAGAACACAAAATGGTTCAGTCAAAAGACATTTTAGCAGTTTCTAGTAAAACTAAACCTAGTCACACCATACAATCCAGCAATTGTGCTTTTAGGTATATATGTGGCTGTTATGGAAACTTGAGTCTGCACAAATTCCACAGGTGAATGTTTATAGCAGCTGTTTTTGCTATCTCCAAATCAGAAAGCAACAAGATGTTGTTCAATAGGTTACTAGGTGAACTCACTGTGCTGTGTCCATACAATGGAACTTTGCTAAAATGAAAAGAAATGTTCCATCCAGCCAAAAATATATGGTCTAACCTTAAGTGATTATTGCTAATTACAAGAAACCAGTTTTAAAGTGCTGCATATGTTGATATCAATTATATGACCTTCTGGGTAAGGCTAAACAATGCAACAATAGGATGCTCAGAGGTTGCCAGAGGACTGAGGAGAGAGAAGGAGGGTTGACTAGGTGAAGCACAGGGGAATTTTTAGAGCAATGCATCTATTCTGTATGTTGTGTAATTGTAGACACATGACATCATGCATTTGGTAAATCCCACTGAACTTGACAACACAAAGAGTGAACCTTATGTATGCAAGTAAAAAATCATTACAAGGTCAAGAGAATTCCACACAGAATGAAAATATTTCAAATCTATCCAACTATATAAAAATGTATAATTTGCACTGACAAGAGGGGCTGAGGGCAAAGGTGCTGAAAAAGTAATATAGGCTATGAATGGAGCCTATAAAATGAAGTCAAAACAAACTGTGCATAAGCATTGCACTCTAGTAAAGTAGCATCCCACCATATATGGATTAACAATTCTAATAATTCTATCCATGTACACTGGAATCAAGAAACTCATAGACACATGGGAGATGAGGGAATATATTTCTCACTGTGAAGTGAGTGCTTACAGATAAGCAAGGGGAGGAGTTTTGAATATTCTGTGTGATAGTGGTTTAGAGTTAGACACAAGAGCGTGAACTCATGTGTAGGTGAATATAAATGCAGAGGGTTGTATGCAGACATATTTCTAGACATGCATATGTACAAGCTTAGTATACACACATGTATTTCCTTATATTCTCTGCAGAGAGGGATAGAGTCCTCAGTAGGAAGGATCTCAAATAGTGCCCAGACCTTAGAATTTAACACCGTTCTCCATGAGTGTTTTCTTGGAGAAATTGCTGACTCTAGGAAAGAAATATGCAGGAAGCACTTGTCACACCTTGAAGTACCAAAGAGTCAATAGGTACTAAAACAACCTCCTCAATGATACGGTCATAGTAAAGAGATACAGAGTGCAGCTGAAAGAGCTCCCGTGGCCAAAAGTAGAACAAACTGAACAAAAAAAGTACTATTGCATCACAACCCAAAGTATGAAAGTAATGTCATGTATCCATCTTGAAACAAAAATATTTTTTCATTAAGTAAATAAGAAGAGACAAATCTCTCATGCAGAAGAATTCAATAATTTATGTGGCTATTGCTGTCTCAAGCCCATGGAGCATAAATCTCACTCCTGAAGACCTCCTCATGACTCTTTCCAAAGGTGATCTGAGGAAAGGCAGAGAAATGAGGAACTTTAATCTGAGGGACCTCAAAACATTGTTGATCAAGATAAATGTCAACAATGAAAAGTCATTTTGATAGGATGCACCCTGGATATGATGTGATGAAATGACACCTCATCTCTGGTGTCTAACTACAAAAACCAACAATTCCAGTCTAAACAAGAGAAGAACATGAGAAAATTCTAACTGAGGGATACTTTACAATATACCTGATATCCACTCCTCAAAATTATCCAGGTTGTCAAAACAAGGAGAGTCTGAGGAGCTGTCAATGTCACAAAAGGACTAAGAATTTATGACAAATAAATGTAAGGTGCTATTTTGAATAGTAGATGTTAAAAGGGGATGAGCGGTTCTTGGAAACTATCTCTCAAATTCTTGCAATATTTCTGTAAATCTAATCCTGTTCTAATACATTAAAATTTATTAAGAATTAAAATTATTAGTGAAATGCAAAATACTAGGAACATTGATTTCAACATTCAATCCAGACACAATTACATACCTTGTACAAGAATATCACCTTGCTGTAATTCTCACATTCTTCATCCCTTGAATCAGGAAATGAAACTGATTTTATAGAGTAGTTGAAAGAACTAAATAATGACTATAAAATGTCTGACATTGTGCTTAGTATTAATAGCCAATATTTTACACATTATGATTCAACCATACACAGATTCACTGCCCACACCTTCCCCACATCCATTGTGCTATTTCCATCCTTCATCATCAACAGCAATACTCACATTGACCCAGAGTGAGCCTTCCTCAGGGCAAGACTTTCATGAGCATCCCCTCCTATAAGCCAGCACTGACTCTCCAATAACTCCAAACATAAATGCCCCTCTTGAGGGCAAATCACAGGGATCTTTCTTATATGGCTGCTGCCAACCTGGCCAGGCTCATGTTCCCCTTACAAATGTCTGCCCCTCATTTTTCATCACATATGAAGAACTATTTTTAAAACCTCAGCACATTTGTGTCCCTGTCGACTCTTCTTGGTGTGCTTCTCCCTCTTTCTCCTCCTGAAGTTACTCCAATTCCACCTTCAAGGCTCAGTACAATTTAAAGCTCCCTTGTGAAGCCTTCATTAACCTCCACAGAATGAGTGCATTCTTTTCAATCCACTTCAACAAGATTTCAGAGCTATCTCAGGATACTGGATATACTCATTTCTATGTCTATAACCCCTTTGAATGTAATCTCCTTAATATGAGAAGCAAAGTCTTACTCATTTCTTTATTCCCAAAATTATATTTAGAGCTCATCATGAAGTAATTGATGACTAAATATTTGTTGAATGACTGTAAGAAAATATAAATGAATGTACTTTAACAGATAATTTCAACAATTGTAGAGAGAATGAGTGAAACAAGAAAAAATACTGTTGATAGATGGAAGACCCAAGAGTGACAGGCCTGAGGAGAAAGACTGGAAAAAGAATATATTTTTGTGTCTCTTCTATGTATTACCACTCAGGCTTTTTAAGAAGTCAGGACTTCTTAAGGAAGTCAGGGTGTGAATTCCTAAGAAGTCAGGGTGTGAGCCATCACCCATATGGACATTATCTATGGTAAATTGAAAGAGTATATTTACATATTGAAGGATAGGACAGGTGGGTAG
>JAQZBX010103553.1:0-11043 GCA_029593785.1 Cabassous unicinctus | reverse complement strand
ATGTTGTTTTGTTTCTGTTTTTGTCTTTTTAGTTGCTTTTAAACTCTCCTCCAACTCTCTCTCCCTTGTTTTTTCCTTTCAACTTGTAGAACTTCCTTTAGTATTTCTTGAAGTGCAGGTTTCTTATTGACATACTCTCTTAATTTCTGTTTATCTGTGAATATTTTGAACTCTCCATCATTTTTGAATGCCAGTTTTGCTGGGTAGAGAATTCGTGGCTGGAAGTTTTTTCCTTTTAGTATTTTGACTATGTCATACTGCTGTCTTCTTGCCTCCATGGTTTCAACTGAGAAATCCGCACTTAATCTTATTGTGATTCCCTTGTTTGTGATGGTTCTCTTTTGTCTTGCTGCCTTCAGTATTTTCTCTTTGTCTTGAGCATTGGACATTTTGACATGCATATGTCTTGGAGTTGGCCTGTTGGGATTTATAGTATTTGGGATGTGCTTTGCTTCCTGGATCTGCACATCCATCTCTCTCAATAGTTTTGGGAAATTTTCAGCCATTATTTCCTTCAACACTCCTTCTGTTCCCTTTCCCTTCTCTTCTCCTTCTGGGATGCCCATAATGTGTATGTTTGTGCGTTTTGTGTTGTCAGTTAATTCCCTGTGTCCCTGCTGGATTTTTTCTATCTTTTTGCCTATTTGTTCTATTATCTGTTTGATTTCAGATGTATTGTCTTCCACATCACTAATTCTTTCTTCTTCCTGTTCAAATCTGCTATAATGTGAATCCAGTGTCTTTTTTATTTCTTGGATTGCACCATTGGTCACCATTATATCAATTATTTTTTTGGGTATATTTACAATATCTTCAGTGTGTTCTTCCAGTGTCTTCTTGATATTCTTAATCTCTTCCTTCACTTCTTTAAGTTGGTCCATGGTATTTGTTTGGAAAGCTTTGCTTAGTTGTTTGATGTTCTGCATCACTTCCTGGCTTTTAGTTTGTTCATTGAATTAGTCCATGTTTTCCTGTTTCTCACTGTGGTTTGTAATTTTTTGTTGCCCTCTAGTCATCATTTTATCTTGATGGATTTATTCAGTTGGTTAGCTTCTCTCACTGCTCTAGAGTTTTATTTAGCTGGTGGTTCTGTGTGTGTTTTAAGTTTTCTCTTTGACAATTTTTCTTCTTATTTTATTTCCTTGCTTCTTTCTATGTTCCCTTGAAGGCAGAAGATTAGGTCCAGAGGAATTGAAAGATGTGAGAAAGGAAGAAGGGTAATAGTAATATTGATTAAAGTTAGAAGAGGGGCCAAATAAGACTTAATGAAATGAATATTTAACTCATGTAGGCAGTGTAGAGTAATAGGGAAAAAAGTGGAGTACCTACAATGGACTGGGAAACCAAATAAAAGAATATATATATAATGATTTCGAAGGCTAGAATTATGAGGAGGGAGAGAAAGAGGGAAGAAAGGGCTGAAAGGAAAGAGTTAATATTAATAAATAAAAAAAAAGAAGAAAACAAAATAGAATAGAAATTGACACCCTTGTGTTGTGGGCATATGAAAAAATGTGGTATTTAATAGCTACAACAGAAAGCAGAATTTAGAAAGATAAAGGAAGGATAAGAGATAGTTTGGAATACAAAATCAATATAGACAGAGAATGGGAAACTACTGAAGAAGAAGCACAGCAAAGAAGAGACAAGCTAGCAGCACCTAATTTTAAAAAAAATGAAAGAAAAAAGAAAGGGGGGAGGAAAGAGGAAAGAAAAGCAAGAGACAACAAATAAACAGAAAAAACCAAACAACCACACAGGCAAGCAGTCAAACAAAGCTAAGGAGGATCAATGTTCCACTAGGGTCCCCATGGATCCTCTCAGCCTGCTTGTGTTTATCAATCAATTTCCCACAGGGTTCTATATGCAGGTCCTGAAGCAGCTTTTAGCTATTAAACTAAATTAAAAAGAATTTATTTTTCATTTATTAAAGTGACCCTCTTTTTTTTTTTCTTTTTCTTTTTTGGCAAAATACAGGACCAAAAATAAGTCCTCCTCTAGACTACCCCCCTCATGGAGGGGACCCTAACTGGGCTTGTGGAAACTAATCAAGCACTTCCAACTTCCTGGACTCCCCAGGGAAGATGAAGCTCTGAATTTCTCAGTGCAGAATGCTAAAAACGGCTGACTCCGCCCCTTCTGTATCTGAGTCCAAGCGTCACCGGGCTGCTGGTAAATCAGGTTTCCTCAATAGATTCGCCTCTCCCCTCAGCCTGGCACTGCTTCAAGCCGGCTTATCTGCTCCCCAAAGCTATGAGGGGGTCCAGGCAGCCAAATCGCCGGCAAAAATATTTGCTCCCTGACCTCTGCCAGAACCGTTCCTCTCTCAGAGAGTGCTCCCTCTCCCTGGCTCTGCGGGGCCCAGGGCTTATACCTGGGCATCTAGGCAAATCAACTCCCTCAGCAGATTCACCCGTCCCCTCTGCTGGGTGCCGGTTCAGTGCAGCTATTTTGTTCACCCAAGCTGCAAGGGGCTCCAGGCAGCCAAATCCCCAGAAAATAAAGCTCTCTCACCCCTTTGCCAAAGCACCCCCCTCTCAGAGAATGCCCCCTCCCACCGGGCCCTGTCACCCAGTTACTGGGCGGGAGTCACGGCTCCAACAGGCTTTTTTTTTTTTCCCAATGGGTGGGACTCAGCTGACTGTGTTAACCACCACAGGCAGGCTTAAAACTCATGAATCTCTACCGTTCAGTCCACGCCGTCTATCTGCGCAGATAGATGTCCCAAGCTTCTCACTCCCACGCGCCCACAGCACAGACCCCCCAGGCAGGACCCCATCCACAATACGCCATGCTCTGGGAGCTCTCCGCGAGTGCCCTCTTAAACCAACCCATTGTGATGTCTTTACCAGACTTTGATATCAGAGTAACATTAGTTCCATAGAATGAGTTAAGTATTCACTCCTCTTAAATTTTCTCTTTCTCCTTTGACAGTTTAGCTAAAGTCTTGCCAATTTTATTGAATTTTTCAAAGAACCAACTATGTATTTTGTTTATTCTCTCAATTGATTTCCTATTTTCTGTTTCATTTACTTCTGCTTTAATTGTAATTATTTCCTGTCTTTTGTTACCATTGGGTTATTTTACTGTTGTTTTTTCTAGCTTCTCAAGAGGTAAATTTAGGGTATTACAGATCTTCCTTCTTGTTTAAATACAAGCACACGTGACCATAAATTTCCGAGTACTGTCTTAGCTACCCTACATTCTTTTGCTTGCTATTTGCATGAAACTTTTGCCATTCTTTCATGGTCCCATCTAAAATGAGTCTCTTGTAAACAGCATATAGTTGGATCATGTTTTATTTTTTTTACTCATTCTGCCAACCTCTGGCTTTTGAGTAGAAAATTTATTCAATTTAAATGTAAGGAAATTAGTGATAGGGCAAAAGATGCATCTGCCATTTTTCTAATTGTTATTTATTAAGTCTCACAATTTTTTTGTCCCTCATTTCCTCCATTACTGCCTTGCTTTTTGTTTTGGTGATCTTTTAAAATGAGTCATTTTCTATCACATCTTCTCCTTTTGTGTAGATTTTTTAGACATTTTCTTTTTCATGTGGTTACCATGGAGATTAATTTTAGTACCCTAAGGGGCAGTGTCTGGCAAAAGAGGATGGCCCCCTGATGGGTTCTTGTTATTGAGGACTAGCCTTATGAGTCTTTGCTCTTGTAATTGAAACTTAGCCTACTGTTATGGGGTGCCTAATGATTGCCACCTGAGAGCCTCCTTGTTGCTCAAATGTGGCCTCTCTCTAAGCCAAACTCAGCATATGAATGCATTAACTTCCCCCCAACGTGGGACATGACTCCTGGGGATGAGCCTCCCTGGCAATGAGGGATCAATACCAAGTGCCAGCTGGCAACATGATTGGAAAAAGACCTTGAATAAAAGGGGGAAAGAGTAAAGAGAAATAATTTCATGTGGCTAAGAGACTTCAAAGAGTGTCGGGAGGTCATCCCAGAGGTAATGCTTATGCACACCTCAGTAGGATCTCATAGAACACCAAAGTAGATATCACCCTACACAGAGGGGCTCCTGAGGGCTCTGGAGACACCCAGGTCCTGTATAAGTGGGGATAGCCCCAGAGATTGATGCCTTATTAGTGGGCTCTACTTTGGAATCTGTGCTCATGAGAGTGACAGAGTTGTACTCAAATAAGTCCTCCCTGAACATGGTCCATCAGTCCCTTCTATTCAAACCTATATGTGATGTTGGAGTTTTTAGGTGTACTTCCAGAGACTGGAGCCTCTGGCCTACCTATGTGCCAGCTGTGCCTGCAATCTCGGTGGAGCTGCAACTCCTACACTACAGCTCAATGGACTCATCCAAGTCACCTGGCGAGGAGACGATGATGGGCAATGGCCATCCCAGGGAATGGAGAGGGCCCGCAGCTGCAGGCAGGATAATCCCATCCACCGTATCCATGGGATATAAACCCTCTCTCACTTGGAGGTAGAGTGGACATCACCATCCCAGTCCCCTCAAGATTGGGGGAAGAGCTATGGACTAGAGTGGACTTAATGGTATTCTGTTGTAGACATATTGTGATTCAAGCAATGGAAGAAATTATAACAGTGAGGTGGAGCCGGTGGCCACTGGACATTTTTGGGGCAGGGAGGGGAAGGGCAGTTGAAATACAGGGGCTTTTTCGGGTCTTGGGGGTTGTCCTGAGTGGCGTTGCAGTGATGGATATAGGCCATTTTACATCAGCATATACCATGCAGAACTGTGTGGGAGAGAGTGTGGTCTACGATGTGAACTGTTGTCTATGCTTGGTGGCAAGGCCCCAGGATGTGTATATCCATTGCGGGTGATGTGCCACACTGATGAAGGATGTTGGTTTGGGATGTTGTGGGAGGTGTGGGAGATGGGGAACATTGGAATCCCTGTAATTTCTGAGTAATATTTAGGTAATCTAAGCACCTTTAAATATATATATATATATATTTAAAAAATAACGTTTATGTAAGCAAATGCACATATATGCATATGTATTTATCTATCATTTAAAAAATATTGGTATGTATTGTCAAAAATTTGATTTTTGCCCACAATAAAAATAAATAAATAAATAAATAAATAAAATAAAATAATTTTAGCACACTAAATCTATTGCAATTTAGTTTGTGTTGATCCCAACTTTACTTCAATAATCTGCACATACACAATAACTATATCCCTCCATTTCTCCCTTTTATGTTATTCATGACACAAACTACATCTTTCTGTATGGTGTATACAGTAACAAAGGCTTACACTTTGTATTGGTCAGCCAAAGGGATGCTGGTGCAAAGTACCAGAAATCAGTTGGCTTTTATAAAGGGTATTTATTTGGGGTAGAGCCTTACATTTACAAGATCGTGAAGAGTCCAACTCAAGGTACCATAACACATTCTGTGTTTATGTATTGGAAGACTAGATATACTTAAGATTTCAATTCTACCCAAACTTATTTACAGAATCAATGCAATCCCATTAAAACTCTCAACAGCCTTATTTGTAGGAAAGAAAAATCCAATTATCTAATTTATTTGGAAGTGTAAGGAGCTCGGATAGCTAAAAATATCTTAGAAAGAACAAAGCTGGAAGATGCTCACTTCCTGACTGTAAAGCATATTACTTAGCTAAATGGTAAAGACAGTATGGTACTGGCATAAAGACAGATACACTGGCCAGTGGAACCAAGTCAAGAACTCAGAAATAGACCCTCACATGTGCAGTCAAGTTATTTTTGACAAGACGGTCAAGCCCCCCACCCCAGTTGGAAAAGAACAGTCTACACAAAAGATGGTGCTGGGCAAACTGAATATTCATATACAGAAGAAATAAAGAGGACTCCTATCTCATACCTTATACAAAAATTAACTCAAAATGGATGAAGGACCTAAACATAAAAACAACAACCATAAAACACTTAGAAGGAAATGTAGGGAAACATCTTCAAGATCTTGTGGTAGGCAGTAATTTCTTAAATCTTATGCCCAAAGCATGAGCAGCAAAAGAACAAATAGGTAAATCGGGCCTCCTTAAAAGTAAACACTTTTGCACCTCAGAGGACTTTGTCAAAAAGGTGAAAAGGAAGCCAAATCAATGGGAGATAATTCTTGGAAATTACGTATCCTTAAGGATTTAATATCCATGATATATAAAGAGATGGTACAACTCAACAATAATAAGACCAGCAACCTGATTTAAAGATGGGCAAAAGGCTTGAATACACATTTGTCCAAAGAAGAAATACAAATGGTGAAAAAACACATGAAAAAATGTTCAACATCACCAGGGATTAGGGAAATGCAAAGCAAAACTACAATGAGATATCATTCCACACCTATTAGAATGGACACTATTAAAAAGTTGGAAAACTACCATTTTGGAGAGGATGTGGAGAGATAGGAATATTCATTCATTGTTGGTGGGAATGAAGATTGGTAGAGACACTGTGGGGAGCTGTTTGGCAGTTCCTAAGAAAGTTGAATATAGACTTGCCATGTGACCTGGAAATACCACTACTAGGTATTACCCAGAAGAACAGAGAGCAGTGACATGAACAGATATCTGCACAGTGATGATCATAGCAGTATTATTCACAATTGTCAAAATGTGGACACAACCCAGGTGTCCATCAACCTATGAATGGATAAAGAAATTGTGGTGTATAGACATGATGGAATATTATGCACCTGTAAGAAGAAATGAATTCGTGAAGCATGTGACAACATGGATGAATGGGATCATTATGTTGAGCAAAGCAAGCTAGACACAAAAGGACAAATACTGTATAATTGTGCTATTATGAACAAAATATATGGTGTAAGCTCATGGAATTAATAATTAAAATATAGGTGGACAGAAAACAGAATGAGGGTACAGAATGGAAAGCTGAGGTTTAGTTTGTGCAGAATTGGTAAAATGGTTTTAAATCTTTGGAAATGAATAGAAATGGTGAAAGCACAACATAGGGTTTGTAACTAGTAGCGCTATTACATGGGTATGACAGTGGTTGAAAGGAAATTTCTAAGGACATGTATATTACTAGAAGGAAACCAAAAAAGGAGCATGGCATTGTATAATATAAAGGAATCATTTGTGAATTATAAATATGTGTAATATTGTATATATGATTGTCTTTACAAAATATCAATACAAATAAACCAGGGAGACAGAAACATAATAACAGTTATGAACGGCAGGAGAAGCAGAGAGAAATTGTGAGGTGATGAGTATTTTGTTTGTCTGTTTTATTATTATTATTATTGGAATAATGAAAGTGCTCTAATAATAATTGAAGTGATGATGCACAACTATGTGCTTATGCCAAATACCACTGACTGTAAATTTTGGATGGATTTATACCTTATTAATATGTATAAATAAAATTGATTTGTTTAAAAAGTGAAACCTCACCAAAATTAAACACATTTGTTCTTCAAAAGACTTAGTCAATAAATTAAAAAGGGCAGCATACTCAAAAGGAGACAATAATTGGAAAACACATATGCTATAAGAGTTTAATGTTCATGTTATATAAAGAGATCATACAACTCAAAGAAAAAAAGACAAGCAACCCAATTAAAAGTGGGTGAGGGGGACGGATGTGGCTCAAATGGTTGGGCATCTGTCTCCCATATGGAGGGACCCGGGTTCGATCCCTGGGACCTCCCGGTAAAAATAAATAAATAAATAAGTAAATAAATAAATAAATAAAGTGGGTGAAAGACTTGAATAGACATTTTTCCAAAGAGGAAGACCAAATGGCCAAAAAGCACATGAAAAAATCTTCAACATCACTAGCTATTACAGAAATACAGATCAAAACTACGATGAGATACCATTTCACACCTTATATAATGGCAATTATTTAAATAAACTGAAACTACAAGTGCTGGAGAGGATGTGGAGAAATAGGAACACTCCATCAATGTTGGTGGGAATGTAAAATGGAACAGTCTTTCTGGAAGACAATTTGGTGGAACCTCAAGAGGCTGAATATAGAACTGCTGTATGATCCAGGAATCCTGTTACTAGGAATATATTCAGAAGAACTGAAAGGAAGGACAAGAACTGACATTTGCACACTGAAGCACTTAGCAGCATTATTCACAATTGCTAAAATATGGAAACAGCCCATGTGTCCAAAAACCAATGTATAAACAAAATGTGGTATATACATACAATTGAATACAATTCATTGTTAAGAAGAAATGAAATCTGGATTCATATGACAATATGAATCAGCCTTAGTGGACTGTTGAGTGAAATAACCAATCACAAAAGGACAAACATTGCATGGTCTCACTAATATGAACCAAAAATGATGAGTAAACCCATGGAAGTAATTCTAGAGTGTAGGTTACTAGGAGAGCAAATGTGTGATGAGAATGGGAGTTGATGTTAGAGAACAATCTAAGAATGTATATCATAGTGATTTCAGTGGTGGTTGAAGACTGTGGTTAATAGTATAAATAAAATAATGTTCTCCTTTTACAAAGTGTTAAGACTATGGTGATACACGGAATAATTACCACTAATGTAACTTATGGGTGATAGTAATATTGTAATATTTTTGCAGCAACAGAAAAGAAGATATTCTATCAATTCTAAGGGACAAAAAAAGGAAGGCATAAGGGGATATGGGATTTTTCCTTTTGAAGTTATGAAAATGTTCTTAGATTGACTGAGGTGATGATTGCACAACTCTGTGAAGAAAATGAGAGCCACTGAGTGTACCCTTTGAATGGATTGTAGAAAACATGGGATTGCATAACACAGTGAATCCAGTGATGGAATATTGATATGGTTAACAGAACAAATATGAGAATGTTCTCTCATGAACTATACACACACTTAATTCTAATACAAGGTGTTTTTTTTTTTTTAGGGAAAAGCTTTTATTTTCATTTGTTTAATAATTAAAAAAAATTTTTTTTAAAGATATGTAGATTACCTAAATGATACAAAAAAATTATAAGGATTCCCATATGCCCCACCTCCCACCCCCCCCAAAACCTCTCACATAAACATCCTTCATTAGTGTGGCACATCACCTGCAATGGATATACACATCCTGGGGCTTTGCCATTGAGCATGGACCATAGTTCACATTGTAGACCACACTCTCTCCCACACAGTTTTGTATGTTATATGATGATATAAAATGGCCTATATCTGTCAATGCAATGTCACTCAGGATAATTCCCAAGTCCCAAAAAATCCCCTGTTATTACAACTGCTTTTCCCTCTCCCTGCCCCCAGAGCATCCAGTGGCCACTGACTCCACATTAATGTTGCAATTTCTTCCATTGCTTGAATCACAATATGTCTATAACAGAATACCAGTAAGTCCACTCTAGTCCATAGGTCTTCCCCCAATCCTGAGGAGTCTAGATGGTGATGTCCACTCCACCTCTAATTGAGAGGGGGCTTAAATCCCATGGATAAGATGGATGGGATTATCCTGCCTGCAGCTGCAGACTCTCTCCATTCCCTGGGATGGCCGTTGTCCAAGTGTCCTGGGTGAGTCCATTGAGCTGTAGAGTAGGAGTTGCAGCTCCACTGAGATTCCAGACCCAGCTGGCACATGGACAGCCCAAAGACTCCAGTCTCTGGATGTACACCTACAAACTCCAGCACCACATAATACAGGGTTTTAATAATCGGATGGGTTTTGGGAAAAATACACCAAATGAAAGATGTGGTCTATAGTTAGTAGTAATATTTTGAAAAAGCTCTTTCATAGTTTGTAACAAATGTTTCACAACAATGCAAGGTGTTGTTGGTGGAGTGAAGTATGGGATACCTATATGATGATATGCATGTTTGTTTTGTGAGTTCACAACATTTACTAAACTCTTATTGTTTATGTATATTCATGCATGAGCTATATAAGTCGTTAGAAATTTTTAAATAAAAAGATTAATATGCAACTATCAGCCGTGTTTCTATATACTACTAAAGGTAAATCTGAGGAGGAATTCAGAAAAAAAATCCATTTACAATAGCAACTAAAAGAATCAAATATTTGGGAATAAACTTAGCCAAGAATATAAAGAACCTGTATGCAGAAAAGTACAAAATGTTACTAAAGGAAACCAAAGAAGACTTAGGAAGGACATTCTGTGTTCATGGATTAGAAAACTAAATATCGTGAAGATGTCAATTCTACCCAAACTTATTTACAAATTCAACACAACCCCAATAAAAATACCAACAGCCTTTTTTACAGAAATGCAAAACCCACTTATCAAAAATTTTGGAAGGATAAAGGACCCTGAATAGCCAAAAATCTGATTAAAAAGAATGAAATTGAAGGACTCTCCCTTCATGATTTTAAAGCCCATTACTTAGAATCATTGGTGAAAACAGCATCTACTGGCGGAAAGAGGGACATATTGACCAATGGAACTGAACTGAGAATTCATAAATAGACTCTCACTTCTGTGGTCAAGTGATTTTTGACAAGGCTATCAACTCTCCCAGCTGAGTCAGAACTGTCTATTCAACAAATTGTGCTGGGAGTACTGGACATCCACATCGAAAAGAAAGAAAAAGAACCCCATCTCACACCTGATACAAAAATTAACACAAAATGGATCAAGGACCTACTTATAAAAGCTACAACCATAAAGATCCTAAAAGAAAATGTAGGTAAATATCTTCAAGATCTTCTGGTAGGTGGACACTCAATGAGCTTCTGAACATTACAAACCCAAATGATCCAGACTGTGCTGTGTTACATTCAAACTGTTAAATGCCAAAGACAAATATAGAATTCTAAAAGCTGCAAGAGAGAAGCAACAGGTCACATACAAGGAAACCACTATAAAATTAAGTGCTATTTTCTCATCCAAAACCATGGAGGCAAGAAGGTTGTGGGATGTTATATTTAAAGATCCGAAAGCAAAAACTGCCAACCAGTCAGCAATAAAAAAGGAGTGAAGTCCTGAAACATGCAACAACATGGATGAACCTTGAGGACATTATGTTGAGTGAAATAAGCCAGACACAAAGGAAAAATATTGTATGATGTCTCTGATTTGAAAC